>JBAJNP010005503.1:0-28863 GCA_036877545.1 Yasuhikotakia modesta
CTCTCAGATTTGTGAATTAACAGACTTTCCTCATTTCTGTATTGGCAGCAATGTGGCAAAAATTCTCTGATAATTCATTGCCACACCTCTAACCCTACCATCTTTCCACACAAGACAACAGTTAACAAAAATAATACAAAAATTTACACAAATTAACAGACCGGCACACAGATGTAAAGAGAAACCCAGACAGACATGGATGGATGGATGAACACACAGGTAGATGGATCTGCTCTGGTGGGCTTGTATTTGCAACTGTTGATCTTTTTTTTACAGCTTGCCATGAATTGTCAAGTAAAAACACTCAACCTGTGTTAGCACAAGCCCTCTTGTTTTACAGAGGCCTGATTTCTTGACAGGCATTGACAGAGTTATTCAGAAACGGTCTAGCGGTAAGTGGTGGTGGATAAGCTTTTGTTAATAAAACGACTGGCTGATAAATCACAGAGGAAACACAGTAAAAGTGATGTACTAATGTTCGGTTAAGCCTAATTGAACTCTGTCTTGTCAATTAAGCAGAAAGACTCTTCTGTTTCTAATGGAAGGTTCTTAAATTGTCTGCAATTACTTTTCTGGCAAAGGCTCAAGTCACTAATAGAATATAGTAGAGGGGAAGACTTTAATTTCAATGCAGGATTAAATGTGTTGGGCTTTTGAGTTCAACCGTACTATGAAATAATCCTAATATATACAATATAGAATAACCTTATAAAGAAATGTTATTTTCTTAACATGGGTGAGCTTAAATTCTAAGCAACTGTTGTAAGAAGCTACAAATGCTACACACACACACACACACACACACACACACACACACACACACACACACACACACACACACAATACAGTAACTGGGTGTTTTTTCTGTTTACAGATGTGACAGTCAAACTGACATTTCCTGTAAAATCAGATATGACAGCTGAAACTGCAAATCATTATAAACTTATTGTGAATCAGGGTAAAGTAAGGAAACTCTTTTGAACACTTATCTATATCTGCTGTCTACTGATTTTGTTCATTTTTATCTGTGTAAGTTATGAATTACAGCTTTAATGAATTGCACACAGTTATTTGTTGGCATACCTGCAGTGCACATCCAGACGGCAGGTGTTGCGCAGCTGTAGACAGTTTGGTTTGTTCTTGTCCTGGTATGAGCAGTGAGGCACGATGGTTTGTCGTCTTCTCTCAGCACAGGCCTGGTCCTTGCAGGAGCAGAAGAGCAGGCCGTAACTGTACTGCGAGTCGACACGCTCGAAGAATTGTCGCAAGGCTTTGTGGCAGCGCTTTCTGTGGCAACCTTCCTGGGGCTGCGTCTGCGAGGGCTGCTGCCCCTGCGCCTGTGCGCGGTTGCAGGTGGAGATGTAGTTGGAACGATAGCGCTTGCAGTTCTCATTCAGGTTGCAGGCTTTGGTGGCATCCAGGCAGGGGTTGCATGGGCGACTGGGATCCGAGCACTGCGGCTGGCCTTTACCAGTGCCAGAATGTATGCCTACAAGAGAAGGGTGGGCAAAGATGCAAGAAAGTTTGTAAGGTTATGATTCGTGTAAAACAGGAATTGGGTGTGCTTAAAAAAAGCCTAGGTCAGCTAGACCTGCAATATGCAATTTGTACATCTTTTTAGAATAATTATGCATGATTATATGACTGATAATGTCTTAGATCAGAGTCCATCATTTAGGGGGTTTCTTATAATTGTTTTCATAAGGAGCACAAGTGGAAAATTTGGGCTTCATTGGTGGACCAGGCAAGATATAAGCATAAGAAATATAAGTGCTGTAGAACGTTTTTCATAGAGACCCAAACAATTAAATAGCTCTAATATATGTTAAAACAAACCAAGGTAAATTGCAATCAAGGTTGACAGCCATCCATGGGTTGTATCTGTATAGAGCATAGTCAACATTTTGACAAAAATGTTTGAGTGCTTTGAGGGTGGGCAGATGTTGACAGAATCAGTTTAAAGCTGATAATCTGCAGAAAAATCCTATTATGATGATCACATGTAGACATGTGAATGCATGATTTCTGCCACAACATTTTAGAAAACACATTTTTTAGATAAAAAGTTGCTTTCAGAAAGCATTAGGCTGAAGAATCTGAAGAGGCAGGACTGAATAAACATGATGGTTTTACAAGCAATTAAGTCAAAGCTCCTTTTCTGACTGAGGTCCTCATAAACCTTTAAAGCCATTTTGCCCCGTTCCCAGAATTCTGTTATAAAGGAAATTCTGAAGCCTAACTGAGGATTGTATGGAGCAGGGCTGTGGATAATCCCATGTAATCCTGACCTCTCTCAGAACAAAATCTTGACAAAAGAATGCCATTGAAACATTAGCTGTACCCTTTATAAAACTACAATATATTTGAATGCATTATCTTAAACCTTAATACCAGAGTTTCATTTGTGCCAGAACAAGGATTTGGTTCATATTTCAGTGAATCCATCAGCATCAAATACCACTGAAACAGATATGACCGGTACATGTTAACTGTAAGTGTAACAAAAATAATGTTGTCAAAAACACAAGCTGTGTTGAGTTCCTGTTTTGTCTCAACAGTACTACTGTTGAGTAAAAACTCTGGTATTGTGCTGTGCAAACAATCAATAATTACAATCAAGGCAAAAAGTAGACAAACGGAAAACAAGGGCATTTATCCAGCTGTGTGACATCTTAAGTGTTTGCTCAGGGCAGCTGAATGAAGCATGCAGGGCATTAGAGAGGTATCATCTAGAGGCTGTGGGAGAGCTCTGGACCTCTAAAAGTCTATGAAGGTCGGCATTGATATGTTGCCCTAATGACGTCTCTAGCCTTGACGGTTCTTGTGATTGGAGAAAGAGAGTGAGTGAGGAAGAGAGAGGAAGAACTAATCAAACCCAGTGGGTGTTGGTATAACTTCGAGAACAGATGGTTTATCAGACCCCTTGCAGAGAATGAAAGATGAATTTCATTCCGAACGGGTTTTCTTTAGTTATGAATAAAGCGCTAATGATCTAAATGTCTGAACTGTTTACTCTAAATGAGTGGGAATTTAATATTTATGTAAATAAAAAGGGAACAGACATACAAATTACCTTGTGCTATGACAGCAAAGGACTTAGAAAAACATTAGGGTTTTTTGAAGTATGTTTGAAGTTTTTTTGAACCTGGTTGATATTAATAACTCAATGTCTCAATGTTTGTAAGGGGGTTAGCTTGGAAACTGAGCACACATCATAGCTCTGAAGTCTTGTATTTACACAGTAATGATTAATAACGCATGTTCTGAAGCACACTGTTAATACGATATAAAATGTTTACATTAAACAAACCCTTACTACTATTACTTATTAAAAGGCAACACACCTGTTTCACTGCCTTATTTGTACACTGTATTGAGATCAGTTCCTTGGTTGCACCTTCAACCTCACAGATATGAGCAATAATTAGTATTTCTGAGATATTTAATAATGAAATAACGCTGTATTTGAGCTCAAGTATCAAGGCAATTAAATACAGGAGGGACCCCTGCATGCAATCAATACAGTTTAGCTCAAGTGTGAACAATGTAGCCTTTCGTTCTGATATCCTCGCTCCCTGTGCCTTTGTAGTTTAAAACATGTTTAGTTTCTCAAGGACTGGAATGCCAAATCTATAAATAAGATCTTATCTGTATATGAAAATACAATCACAACAAATGCTTTACTGAACATTATACAATCTCTAATGCCTGTGAATCTATACAGGTTTACAGTGAGACAACAAAAGTATACTGTAATTGGTGCAATTTCATGTTCCCATAATAATGATAGCCCTTTTAGAAGTTCTTGCTCTTAAAAAAAATGACAAAAGCCATTTGCAACAATCTGAGTATATGGCTAACAGTGGTTACCCAGATCTAAAAATACTGTGTGGTTTCAGAGTGCTTCTAAATTTGATTCAATGGTCCTGACTCACTCGTTGTGTGTATGTGTGAGCAATTTTTGATGTCTCAAAGAGAAGGAAGTCGTAAATGAGGTATGAAATTGGTTGGTGAGAATGCACATAAAAAGCATGCTACATTTGGAGGTCAATGCATGGTGCATTTCTGACTGCACTCTGCATGCACAAACATTTGCCTGGTTAAAGAAATAAACAGGGAGATCATCTTTCATATCTCTCAAAGACACTAAAATGACAAACATTGGCAGGTTCAGTGATTAGTTCTTCCTTGAAAGTGCTTTTTGTATCAGACTAGTAATCTGTAAACACCTTTTTACTTTCAGGAAAACTAAGGACTAGAAAAAAAATTCAAATTCCAGCCAATCAGATTAGAGCTTGTTAAAACAAGAAAGTTCTCTTCAGTTTTTTGTGTAAATGGTAGTGACACGATTGTAGGTGTGTACAGTTGCTGTTTGAAACTTTTTCCACTCTTGCATATAGAAAGCAAGTCATTATATCTTCATGACTATGAAAACTATTTTAATTTTAAGTTTGATTTTATTTCATTTTAATTGTTCATTGCAGTTAGATGTTTTGTTACTGTTTAAGTCTAGTTAAGTTGTATTTTTTTTTCAAAATGATACAACTGTATTCAAATTTACAATAATAGTTTTTGCCTTATTAGTATATGATAAACCTACTTCTAGTCATACAGGTGTTTTACTCTTACAATCAAATTATTGCAACAAATACAATATCACACCATGTACAATATCGGAGACCAATAGCTAATAATAAATAACCTTTAGACATGAAAAGGTTTATTTAAATCACAAAAACTCAATACTGAAAAACAGAAAAAGCAGCAATAAAAGAAAAGTAATTTATGGTGTTCTTTCTCTCAGCAAAGATTGCTTTAGGGATACCACATAATTGCTAGTCAAATAGAAATTGCAATCATCAAAAGTACCCAGTTGATAGCTTGCAGGTCACAATCTTTGTCTGATAACCACCATATAACTTGATGAATTTGACTTTATTATACACATGGGATTATTGAATGTGCAAATACTCCAAAGTGCTCCTACTCTGACCCTCCATAATGTGTGAATAATGAGTGTGTTTGTGTTGTACGTGGATAAAGGGACAGCAGGTTCAGTTCGGGTTATTCACGGCTCTTGGCACAAGCTGTTGATTGCAATTAGAAGAAGTGCCACAGTTTAGATGTAATCTCCTCTGCGGTGCAGGAGCTCGTTAGAAAGTCTTTAGCTTCTGCTGTTGCTGTTAGCAGAAGGAAGACTTCTTCTCATTCCTCATTAGTTCTATTACAAAACTTATTTGGGTGAGACAGAAAGAGAGATCAAAGGTTTTTCAGCCTTGTACAAAATGGAGGCCACTGGAGAAAGAGGTCATATTTTCTTAATTTTTAATGATAAATTCTGTCCCAGAGCTGGATATTGTAAGTACATTTTCTGGGGGGAAGGTCATGTTATAGCTTTGCTAATTTGCCACTACCGTTTTGAATTTTAAAAATCAATAGCAATTTTTATTTTTGCATGAATTATTCCTTCATGTTGTAAGGGAGGTGTCGTACTTTACGAATTTAAAAATGCCAGGTATCGCCACAATACATAAAAGCTAGTTCTTAAAAGCTAATTCTTAAAAGGTTATTCAAGTTCAACTTTCTCTACAAAAATTACAATAACAGCATATAAAGCATCTTTATTTGTGAGCTGCTTACCGGCAAGCCCAATATCATTTTTAACTAAAAGTCAGATTCACAAAACAACACAGGCTGAAAAATTAACTTATTTGCTGGACTTATTAGGGGAAATTCATTTTCAATAGTACAGTGACATGTCAAAATAAATCCTTAAGGGAAAACAAATCAAGTAAACATTGATCCTTATGATCTGACTGATTTAATTCTCTGCATCTACTTCTGAAGTCCAAAACCCTCTTAAACTTTTTAACTGTAACCTTCAGCACAAAAATGCAAAACCACCATATTGCAGTTGCTTTAGTCATCAGTGGCTGTAACACATTTGTTTGTATAACAGCAACTATATCTCATTCCCTGCTGACAGTGATGCCATACAGTAAACAGTCTCATTACATTTCTGTCTTGAAGGGGCCTACAGTTAATATAAGAGGCAGTAAAAGAAGTAAACAATGTATGTTCAAAATAATAGGAATAAGAGAGAAGATAACAGTGTTTTGAACTGGCTTGTGTTAGGTTTTAAATTGCAAAAACTTGAGAAAAAGACACAGTGAATTGGCCTCTGTGCACAAAGATTAAGTTTTACATTAACTTTTTTTTACAATTTTGCACACATTGGTCAGAATTTTCATGTTCTCATAAAATGTAATGTTCTGTTGTTATATATGTTGCAACATTTAGAATTTCCTAGAAGTATAACACATAAGAGTTTCCTCAGCCATTTTATACATTCATAGGCACACCATACAGTATATGTATGCATTAAAAAGGTAAAAGTTTATCACGCTGTTTTAAGGACAAATGTTAGATGCTTTAATCAAAAGCAATTTACAGTGCATTGAAGAAATACATTTATCAGGTTGTGCTTCTTTGCGAATCAAACCTACGACCTTTGCATTGCAAGAGCAGCTCTTTACCAACAGGAACATGCATTTGCAGAACATATTTAGAAGTCCTATTCAGTAACTTTAGTCAGAAATCCATAGAAAGCTTGAATTACAGGTGTGAGAGCACACTGCTATCACTGACTCTACATGCTGGCTGGAGCATCGCTGCATGTAGCTTTTACTTCACTCTCCCCTAAGGGCTCAGCCCAGCACATTCACCCAGTCATTTTCAGAACAGAGAAAGGCTTGTGAAAATATAGCCACAATGAATCACAAACATTAGGGTATTTAACTGTTGAACTGCATAACTTATGCAGTTTAATGTGACTTACAGCCATCTTTCAGGTTCTTGTTTACGTTATTCATCATGCACAAGATGAAGTACATTATCATAAAATCAAACAGGGAGTCGATATCATGCATTTATTGCCCCTCTTACCTGTGTGCATATTGTGCCAATATGGGTTTGTATTTGTGTGTAGCTTTGTTTATAGCTTTCCGGGCATGTGCATGTGGCCTCTGCATGTTCTGAATATGAGAGAAAACTCATAAACACCTGCCTTTATTACTTTCACTGTTATTAGCTTTCCTCCATTGGGTTGTTGTGACAGTAATGGCCAGCCATGACTGTTGGAGTGGACCTCAGAGGAGAAAATCAACACACTACGCTGAGAAACACCAGCATTGGTTATGAAGAGACAGACATTATCTGTCTGTATGCTGTTTTATTAGCACGAACCATTTGAACAGGAGGTACTGTAAATCCACAAGCTACTATCAATATAACATATGTGGCTGTTAAGGGCCATGTTGTTCAGTATGCAATTATGGTCTCATGCCAAACTTCTGAATTCATTTCCTAGACAGAATTAGTCAATGTGAATTAGTTGAAAAACATTTTGCTAAAGTTCATGTTTGATTATGCAGCTAGTGCTTAAAGTGCATTTAGAAGCATTGCTCAGTGGCCACTATGCATTAGGAGCCTCTAAACGTTCTTGGTTTATTTCAGTGTACATTTATTCTGTGCATTGATTAGCATAAACACTTTATTTTTGTAGCAGGACATTGGAAAGTCATTTAGACGTGCAAAGTCAAATATCATAATGCATGTTTAAAATGTGTGAATTTTAAATGTACAAGTACTACTGTAGTATACTAATATACAAAGATCCAAACACAGAAACACAGAATGTTTACAGTACCACAATTTTTACCATATGATTTTCAGTATATGCAACCCTTACTATAAGTAAACCCAGCATCTAATCTATATGCATACTGGTTGATTAATGTACAACACTACTTATATTGTAGTTATATATAGTTCAAATCTATAACACCATACAAACATTAAGGATTCGGCTCTACCAACTGCTATCAACTACTTTTTCCTTTTCAATAAATAACAAAATGTTCACAAAATGGCAAGATTCTCACTTTATACTCCCAATAATGGAAGGTAAGAAAAGAACAGATGGTTTTTCAAAGACCACAGTGCCCGAAAGGCTTAATCTAATTTATATTCCTCTACATTTTTTTACAATGATGAAAAAGGACGATGGCTTATTCTTGTGGAAAGCATTTCTGCTTGCCGGGCTTGAGGGATTTGTCAAAAGAAATGAAAAAGAAAGGGAACGAGGAGAAGAGCAGATCTTCTCTTAATAGAGTCTTCAGAAGCACCTGAAATGACCCATGAAAAAGTCTTATGTCATAGAAAAAGTTGTGTCATATTTCTGGCAGACAAATATTTCTCAGCCTGGCCTGTTATCTGTCAAACAGGGCACAGAGGGTAAATGTGAGGGTGGAGCCCTGATAACCTCACTGTTTCTCATTGCAACAAGTTTTTACTGTGGTAACACCAACCCTGTGTAATTCATGGCATTATGGGATATATATGAACATGGCTATTGTAACAGCTGCTGAGCCATTACCATGTTTTTTCTACTCTAAATGTCAAAACACCAGAAATCTTAAAGTTAATATACTATTTAGAATGTGCATTTCATTAAGCTGCAACAGACTGAAGGAAGGATTTTTGTAATGAATATTTTGGCGTACTTAACATTCTTTGTATATTGTGAGAGGAATTAATTAAAAACAAATTGTACTTGCCCAAAGCGCAGTTTAGTTGCATTGTTTTGGTACCTGATTCACTAAAAGAATTATGTAAAATCAGGTAACGGCACAAATGCTGAATGCAATTTCTGGATTCTGGTTGCGATTTTGCAGAAGATGCAGCAGTCTACCACAATTTACAAACTTTCTTTAAAATTGTTACAGTAAGCTGCATTGCAAATGCTTAGTAAATAAAACACATTTAACATAATTAACATTACTGTCCAATCACTGATGGCAAGGGAGCATTAGTCACACACTATTAAATACAGTGGTGGATAAACTCTGTATTGTGTAACTGGGCAACCAGGGCACCAAGGGGTCAAAATTAATGTTGTCACGTCCTAAATATAGTATACGGGACTGTTCCACTTGCAGATCAGCAAAGATTCTGCCAGGAAATAGATCTGGGCCGAGGGGGTCTGTCTGCTTCACCCTCAATATGTCAGTGTTAGTGCTGCGGTCCACTTGTTCTCCACACCCTCTGTAGTAAATGGCCAGACACATGCAGTGTCCAATAATGACTTGGCCTGTCACATCAAATCAAGAAGTGCCATCACAATCCTTGACAGTTCTGAGATGCAATGAGACCCAACTCAGTTATTAAAGGGAATTTCATTAAGATTACAGAGTAACTTTGTTTTATTGGGTGATTGTTGGAATTGGCGTTGATTAAATTAAAGATTTCACCTAATAGGGCCTCTTTGAATACAGTTTTACAACATAGTGTATACATATATATAAATATAGTTTCTGTCTGTCATATTAATATAACTAAAGATATGACAACCTTAACAATACATGTAATTATGCAATAAAGCCACTAAACCCTTCTTAATTCATCCCTAATTGCTAATAATTAATCACCAATACCAACATACAGCATCAGTGAGCTGAATTTACACCACTACTAATAAGGCTATTAATGTTGCCACATTCCCAAGCTGTACTGCTTATTTGTCTAAGGAAAGAAAATATGCCAAGTCCACACATCAGCTCTTCCTCACAGCAGGCCTTTGAAGACACAAAAATGGCATTATACAACAAATTGGCAAGAAGATGGATCTGGCAACCCTGTAAAATACACTGTTCTCTGTAGTGTGCATGATATTTGTCATTCACCGGTATTCACATGATATTTTGTCATTATGCTTTCAGATCAGAATAAAAATGAGTTATTTTAGTTGTTCCAGCCTCTGTGAGTGTCTGATAATATATTGGAGGCAATATTTTTGTCCTCTTCTGTCTATAATGACTGCTGTCAGTGAATTAAACATTGAACTTAACTCCTGCCAAGGTGACAAATGCCTAGAAGTGGTTTTATTTCACTGAAATTATCACTAGCTGCTGTTCCTTTTTGTCTGGAAGAGATAATTTTTTTATTTCTCTTTCAACAATGTACTGATAAACGTAAAAGAAGATAAATTTAGAATAAACAATTCCAATCGCTAACAACTAGTAACTTGGTAACTGATGTATTTTCTGCATTTTGTAAGTGTTTTTATTGACGGACTGTCTTAATTTAACACAAGAAAGCACTATTTAAAGTGACCAATATACAGTATAGCATCATACACCATGTGCAAGACACGTGTATACATAATGCAGTATATTATGTATAATACATGACACAAAATACCATAAAATTTAATGTAAATGTTAATGTTTACCTGAAATAATTGACGCCAGGCGAAATGCATCTGAATGGCGATGAGGCGTCATGGGTTCATAGGGGGAAGGCTCATAAAAGTCTTCACCTAAAAGGAAAAAGATTATTATTTTTAGATTTTATGGTGTGTTTAGCCATATTCAATGCAATGACATTCATTACATGCTTGTATTGTGCATGTACGTGTGTGTGTGTGTTTGTGTGTGTGTGTGTACATGCATATGTATAGCTGAGTATTATTGAGTTGGTCCATGTACTAGACCATAAGCAGTGTTTGTATGTACTTGCATTGGAGTGCAAACAGCATCTGCTACTATTTTCACTTAATTAGCATAATAAGCCTGTATCTTTTAAGCTTATAATATTATTAAACGTATCTATTATTCATTCATAGTCATTGGTAAGACAGTGAATATCAACAGCATTGCTGTAGCTATAGGAATGCATGTATGTTTTAATATTTAAATGTGTATCTTGAATTTGCCTGTAAGGCGCTTTGTATGAAATCTTGTAATAGAAAGTGCAATGTACTGGAAATATAAAGGAGGTAAGTGTGTGAAGCTTGTGTGTCTGAAATAATCATTTAATTATGCATTGTTCCTTTCCTGGTAGGATTAATCCAGAATTTTAAATTTACCTTCATTCCATGAGATTTACATAACTGCACACTAGCAGCGGTGCTCAGGGTCTTAGTTCTGTTAGGAAACGTGGATCATTTTTGTCTTTAAGCTGTGTCAGTCTCATTTTATCAAACTGTGAGCTCCACTGTCACTTTGGATCAAGGATCCATGAGCTCCATTGATGTTTCTGGGCTGGATGGTATACACCCACGCCATGTAGGCGTGTAGAGATGTGATGAAAGATGGCATATGTCGGACGGTCCCTAACACACATTAGACTGCTAACGTGGAATGGTGAATATTAAGCATCGCTCCACCTGCTGACCAAGAGCCACAGTCACTCTGCAGTTAGACAGACAGATGCTGCATTGCCAAACATGAATTACTCTGACTAAATTGAAAGTTGCACAGTATAAATTCTGTCAACACTTGCTCGCCCTCATGTCATTCCAAACGTATGTGCCTTTTTTCTTCTGGGAGGCACAAAAGGAGGATTTTGAAGGATTGTGCGGGTCGCTTATTTCCATGCAGTTATAGTGAATGGGAACTGAGGCTTTCAAGCCTTATAAAGAATGCAAAAAAGTATCACAAAAGTGGTCCACAAGCACTTTTCTAGAAGTCTTCTGAGGCCGTGTGATAGCTCTGTGTGAGAGAGTTTAATTCAAGTTGTAACGCACAGAAAATGTTTACATCCACTCTAGATTTCCTTGTCAAGTTCATGAATTAGCCATTTCTTTTCTACAAAAGAGTGAATCATTTGTTTGAATAAGATTGGAACAATGAAGTCATTAAACCAGTAAAATGATTCTGATTTTTCTGCTTCTAGATTTCAACTCGCAGGCTCAATCCATTTACAGCACTTCAGAGAAAAAGATTATCAGCAAATTATGACCCGGTCACACATACAAACATAGTACACAATGTATAAACTATTGTCATGGTACTTTATTGGTGCTTTTGAATGCCTAAAAGCTTCAGTCCTTATTTATAATATTAACATTAAAAAGTTCAGCCAGTAGAATTCTGTGTTCTATGGAGAAAATGAAGTCATTCAACTTCTGCAAATGCATAAATTCGAAGAAAAACAGAGACGCAACTGCAAATGCTAAATGTCACATCTAAATATTCAAGAATGTACCAGCAATGTTGTTGTTGTTTTAGTATAGCATTAGTGACATTTAGTAGCAACTAAATGTGAAAAATGGTTTTCTTTTATCAGTGACATTATTTCTTATTTCTGTTATTTATTATTATAGTTTCTGAATTTCCAAGTTAAATCCAGGTTTATAAAGACCAGCTACTTTATCTTAATTATAACAGACATTCCACATTGACAGGGATAACTGATGACCCTTTTGGATGCATGTCAGGTACACCAATAATAAATGCAATGCTTGGAAAAACGCAAAAGCAGGAATGCACGACAATGTCTTTCGCTTCCTCCGTTTTGATTGAACAGTTGTGTTTGAACTTCATAATACAGTGTGTTTTAAGTAGCACTTACTAACTTATGAAACGTATAAATTAGCATATGTCCTTTTCCAAGTGACATTTCAATCTAAATAAGAGCTCCATCTTTCGCTCGCTCTTCCCTCACCTGCAATCATCGCAATGTGAAGTCAACTCTGATGGTCATTTGAAGAGACAGCTTATTACCAGAGTCCACAGGGAGTCTGTCTCTTGTTCCCCCTTGTCTTTCCCTCTCACTCTTCCTTGTGTCTCTCTTTTTCTGCATTGCATGTCTGTGTCTCTTTGTCAGTAAGCCCAGCTCAGGAGTTGAGAGGTGACAGCTGAATGGACACGTTGTCTACTGTGAACACTCAGTGTCTGTCTGTAGTGCTAGGTGAGGCGGTGACCTGCTCAAGAGTTTTAAAGCTTCTCAGATGGAAACGCAAGATGACATCAACTGACTTCCACGCTATAGTGACTACAGTGCTGAAAAGTGTTAGTGTACTTTATTACTGTATATGCCAGCAGCTTTTTACCATAGACCAACTATAATCATTTAGATTAAGTACACTATAGCATCACACAACAGTTAGTTCTAGCCTATATATTGACCCACAGTACTGGTCAATACAGTGGGGCATACATACATATACTATATAGTATAACAGCACTGTAACGTCTCATTGGGTCTCACTCCACTCACCTGTTGCATTTATTCTGTTATTGTGGCTTGTTTGTCATTTACAGTAATTTTCAAATAGCGATTGGTTGTAATTAAAGTATTTGATAACTTGACCTAGGTTTTTGTTACGAATGCAATATGCCTGCATTAAAGTAAAAATAGTCCAAACACAAGTCCAGATAAACAACAAATGTTGCCCCTTATTATAATAGTTATTTCTGTGATTCCAGACACTGATATACACCCATATTTTATTATAAAACTCACAGATACAGGTGAGGTTCAATATGACCTGTTTTTCTTGTACTACGTTTGGCCATTCTCTGCTTTACAACAGGATATGTAAACCATTATAAAGTCCTGAGGTTATGAGAAAATGAATATAAAAAATCTCTCAGCACAGCGAGCGACTGCTTTGATGGATGTCTGGTAAAGGACCATAACTATAAAGAATTATTTCTCCACATTCTACCCTCCATCACTCTCTGTTCAGTGTGCAAAAGAAAAGCATAATCGATGAGAACAGTAAAATCCAGGAAGTAAGCTCAAAAATCCACTTCTGTTGAAAGTTCTCTTCACAAAAATTACAGAACTAAATGAAGACAGCTACAGTTACATCCTGTGATACGCTTCACTGGTGCATGCTTGGTAATCGTTTTCATTTGTGAAGGGAAAAGAGTGTACAGACAATTGCTTAAATATTACAATCATATGTGACCTATGCAACATTTCCAGACACTTTTTATAAATATCATATTGTTTGCCTCGTGTACACAGTTACACAGGTATTATTGTATTTTACACTAAAATTACTTGAAATTATCGATACATTGTATATTTAGCTGTAAAATCTAACATGTGATATATAATCAGTAGCTCACAATAGCAGTGGACGACACCTGTCTTTAAGCATGACATCGTGGCAAATGCTGTCACCACAGCCTTTGTTTAGAACATTGCGGTTTGGGATGGAAACCGTTTAATAAGCCCAGCTATCCTGTTAATGCTCCATTAGGTCAGCAGGAAGCAAGTAATTCAAGCAAAGCAAGCACTAATGTCTGAGTATCCGCCAAGTCATTCAATATAACCTGAGTGAACAAGGTCTTTGATCCTGTTCCAAATTGACATTAAATACAAAAACTGTCCACAATTTCTAACAGTTTATTATAGAAATGGCCTGTTAGGATTCTGACAGATTCTCAGTTTAAATTAAGATTAAAATAAGATTTATTATATAAAATTAAGTGTGCATGTTCAAATTGTGCACAGATTGTTTATCCAAGTCTGATAAAACCCTTGAGGAAGTTGAGGAAAGAAAAGTTAGTTATAAAATAGGACAAACTATGTTTATTTTATTTTAAAACTGTAAAAGTTATATTTAATTCGCTACGTATAATGTTTAATAAGTATATTTGATGCGTGTTGTTAGGGCACTGGTCAGTTTTGATAAAATAATATACAAATAATAAATGCAAATACCAATTAATGTATTGTCAAAATCTAAATTTATATATAAAATGTATATTTTTAACTTTTAAAAGGGAGAAGAAAATGTTGACATCAATGTCGTGTGTGAACTACAGCGTATTTTGGTGCAAATTCATCTGTCATTCAGGAGAATGGGAGAGAAAATGTCCTCTTAATTGCTCAAGCTTATATTAACACATACATCAAAAATGTCCTGCGAGACGACCACATAAGCCACTATCACAGCTGCTTTAAAGTCTATTGTGTTATTTAAACCTGTACATTAATTAAAGCAAACTTGTGTTTATCAAGAGCACTTAGCCACCTCAGCTGAGACACCTCATGGGAAATCAAGATGGTAATAAGGAGTGCAGATCAGAGTTTGTAAAGGAACAGCACAGCCACTAAACTTAAGCTCTACAAACATAGTATGCTCAGGACATACATTAATATATATGGGTTTTAATAGTCATTGTAAAAGTGTTGTGCTCATTAGTTCTAAAGTATAAACATGTGATTCCTCATGAGACTTTTAAAGATTAAAGTTTGGAAAGATTTTGTTGCATACAGGATGTCCCATTTCCTAACACTTTAAATCCTGTTACGATGTCTGCCTATATACCCTATAGGAAGACCCTAACCCTAACAGTATTAGCATACATACTAAAACATTGAGAAAGTATTACTAAAGTGCATTCATTAAATTGAGGTGAATATTACAGTTCAATGCACCATTTTTCACTCTCCTGCTGACAAAATCCAATACAATATATAAAATAGCAAAAAATACAATACATGTTATATACCCCTGTGGTTCCAAAGTCAGGGAACCGATATAGATTAAACTGAAATCCCACTGTGCTTTTTCTCTATTGGCAGTAAATGGAGGCAAATGAGAGATTTGTGAGCAAGGTCAGCAGGATAATCAGTCTCTGTGTGGTTGACATCTTTGAGCTAATTTAATTTCAATGGGATGCTCCTCCTGTTCAACCTCATTTTTTACTCCACCCCAATTAATTCACAGCTGGGGTATTAATCAGGCTGAACTCTGTGTTTACCTGCCAAACTCTTTATCTCAGCAGCATTCAACAGCACTGCAGAGCTGTCTGTTAAAATACAACAAACCAAACTGAAGCTGTTGTGGGACTAAGACCCAAAGCAATATCTGATTTACTCTGTGATGATAAAAGATAGTTTGACAAGGGCAGAATATTGCAAACAAAATGAAGGATTGTTGTATATATGTGGACTCTGTTAAACAGAGAATGCTGGATATATATATATATATCTCCAGCATTACTAAAGCTTCCGCAATCTTTAAACATTATGACAGGTTTAAACTATGCAAAACGTGGGTTCAACAACTATTGTTATATTATTTTTCACATTTTATTATTTTATAGCATAAATACTTTTTTGGATGGTATCAGAGGAAAACATGTTTGGCAGAATTATTTGCTTCTACAATGAGGATTTATTAAATATGTTGTATATACAGTTTATTTTAATATTTAATATTGGCCCACACACTGTTTTGCAGGTAGTTCTTTAGCTAGCACTGAATGTACTTCTAAGTTCAAATCCAAAACAAGACAATGCATTATTGATTGAAGCTCTTTTTGGAAAGAGTAAAGAATGGATTTGGCTGGAATGGATTTCTTCAAAACGGAAGGCAATTGTTATGCTGTGAGACAATTTTCATCATTTAACATAATCTTGTATATCTTGTACATAAGCTTGTATTTGTACATCTTTAATATGATTGACAGCAAGTGTTAAACAATAGTGACACTTTTTTTTTAGAAAAATGAACAATTCAGCCATTTAAAAACATGATTAGGCCACCTACTAACATCAATGCCTGGCCCGCAGGTATAATTTCACTGGGTTTCAACATTTCATTCAAATCAGCATGTTAATACTCTAATTTCCTATTTGTTTACTAAACACTTTTGAGATGAAAAAAACACAAGAAAAATGAGAGGCTGCATTGTGACGAATCATTCTCAGCATATTGCAGAATAATTGCTTTTTTCTTTCATTACGTTCTCTAAGAGCACATCCATTTCCAGTTTAATGGGGCTAAAACAATCCTCTACCTGCGAGTCTATATTCCCTCCAGTGTGATTGCTTGTCCCTTCTGCCTGTAAATCATGTTCACCAGTGTTGTGGTGGCATTTGTTCCTCAAACTACATCTTTTCAGATGAGTGGAGGCAGATCCTCTAAAATGGAAAGGGCCAATAGGCGTAACTGAAATTCTAATTCCTAATCGGCAAACAATAGAGACTCCCATCTCATTATTGCTTTCAGGGCATGTGGATGTATTATTACTGAACCTTACTGTCTAAAAAGCTTAACTAAGAGGATGCAAATGAATGCAAAAAAAAGGGTCTGTTGGTCCACCAGCAAGACCAGTACCACCAAACCAACACTACCCAGCTAAAATATGGCAAATAGCAACTAGTCACTTTAATTTGATAAATTGACTATGAACCCACGCTAACTCACCCACTCAGAAAATGCTACTTTGCATTTGTGAAAATTAAGATGAGTTTCAATTAACATTGAATGCTCTGTGAATGAACTAGTTCTTAACAACCACAAAGATGCACCTGAATGTAATCCTGAGGACATCAGAGATTTGTTAAATTATTAAAAAGGAACTATAACAATACATGATGTGGATTTATAATAATAATAAAAACAACAACAACCACAATAAAAATAACAACAATAAGCAGAAATATTACTATATTCTTTATTTTATAAACTATTATTTACAATTAAAACTTGATAAAAATACTGTAGAATATTTAACACAATAGAAAGGACTTTCTGCTTCCATAGCATTATGTAGGGTAGTATTGCTCCATAGTAAATGTAAATGTTTCATAAGTTCCATTACAAGTAAATAGGACTCAAATACAGATATTAACTTTTGCTTCTTATTTAATAAAACTAGCACTTGGTGGTCTGTATTTAAAAGCGTCATAAGCAGAAGGAATTTCCCCAGTCTACACCCAGTCATTTTCACTCTGGCTACCCTGCAAAGTTAGGCCAGTCCCAGCAGAGCACCTGGGCTGATTTAACGCTACACGTCGTGGCTCATCCATCTTGCAGCATCGTCTCTCTGCATCTCCACTTACAGTAATAGAAATCATTAAAAAGGGATTCACAAGGAGATACAACTGCTGGGCCTGTCATCATATTTCTTCCTGGCTGTACACACAGGTGCTGAAATGTTTCTAGGGATAATGTGTGTGTGTGTGTGGTGTCCACCCGCCTGGTTGGCAGTTTTCGAAACTCTTGTGTGATCCAGTGTAGAGCTATTGAGCCGCCCTAGGGCCAGCACTGATGATTTAGTAGGCTGTGGAGAAGGGCTGGGTGGTTGAGGGGATTGGGAGGGGTTAGAAGCAAGAGACAGAGGACAAATAGAGCAAGTGGGGGTGAGGTGTCCTATCGCCTCCCTGTGGCCAGCCTGTCTTTATGAGAGTGGATGACTGAAGTAATGGTCTTTGACTGCTGCTATCAGTCATTGAGTTAATAGCTGGATGCTGGGGAAAGATACTTTGTGCTTGCAATTGGTATCATAGCTTGAGAAAGTTAGCCAGTGAATTGCAAGAGAGAAGAAAATGCAACACAATAGTAATACATACAGTATGCTTTTTCTTTATATTCGTTTTCCTTTACACATATCCAGCCATTTTGATTGGTAGAAAATATCCTTGACCTTGAAGATGTTCCTAAGGTTTGTGGCTGAACCTTAAGGTTAACCTCACCCTGATTTTCACTTTCAGATTAAATTTTCAACAGACTAGATAAGTTTTATAAACCTCATTTAAGATGAGAGATGTGACTGCATCTAATATTGAACATCCTCTGTGGCAATGGCATTATTGTGGAGGACCTGCAGAGAATTACTGGCATTTCATTAACAAGATAAGAAAGTGTCTCCTCAGGTATTTATTGCATATCTGAAGATGCTGGAGTATCCATGGGAACCAGAGTAAGATGAGGCCAGACATTTAAATGAAAACACTTCAGATTGACTATCATAAGATTAAAAAACAGCTCAATGGTGCATGATTATGTAGTTGGAATATTATGGAATTTGTCATTGTGGAAAGAAAAAAACATCCAGGGCAGGGTAGGAAAATTTGAAACAGAAACAGTAACAACCTACTTGGAAAGCATAAGATCCTACCCTCCCTTCACACTGATCTCTAAAGCCATGCTTTGCATTTGGACTAAATGCAATGTTTGAAAAACATGTTATGGTCTATGGCTTCCACAGAAGATATATATTGATATAAAGTCATTTGGATCACTTTACTTTACTAGTGACTGTTATCAGCAAGTTAAGAGACTTTCACCCCCACCACCAACAAAATGTTTCTGAAGAAAATAAATAACCTACCCTGCCTGTAATACAATGGATTTTACAGTGCAACACAAACCATTTCCCTAAACATTTAAGAATCCCATCCAGATGAGCCAGTGTGATTAGTTTGGGTGGGACTATCTGTTTGATAGTGAACAATGGAAAATGGAGGGAGTGTTCTGCAAAGCTCTAGAGAAATCAAGGGTGTTTCTCAAGTCCTGAACTTTGATGATGTCACTCATTCTACAGCCTCTTTTCATCTGCAACTCAGAACTAAACCTCCTGCCTTTAGGTTTAAACCAGAATTCCTAAGCATCTTATTCCTACAACTCAGCGGCTTCCAGTTTTCCCTGTGGTAAAATTACTTACTAAGTGTTCGTCTTTGGTGGGGTGACTAAAGTAAGCTTGTGTCCAAATCAATTATCCTTCTGTTAAGGTAAACCTGGATCACTTAACAACACATCAAATTAATTACTATTGAATTGGACTGATTTAAACTGCCAGTGTCCAAAGCGTGCACTTGATAAGTCTTCCCATGATGTGTTACTATAGCACTGCAGTTACCTTTATTCATTTGAACCCACAACCTTTATGCTGCTAACACAACGCTCCACCAGTTAAACTACAGGAACACTAAGGAAGTTAAGTAAGTAGTCAATTAAATTCATTCTCAATTGAAGACCATATAATGCATGCCATATTTTTGTAGCAATCGTGCATCTACTTAGTATTGTTTTTACGCAAGGCGTCAGGGTTTGGCCATCATCCTGGCTGCAAAAAGCATCTTTCTCCCCTGACCAGCCATTTAAAAGTAGCTGTGTGTTTGTAATGAATGGCTAGCTGGAGGCGTGCTGGAGATGAGAACTCAGTGTACTTTCAAAAAGGTGCAAAGTAACAAAAGACCAAAGCCAAAACAAAAGATGATAAACTAGACTGTGAACTTTTGATAAACACTTTCAAAATACTGCTTCATGAAAGTTCTATACACTGAATCTTTTGTTTCAAATCATTGTAACAAACTGACCATGTCCATGATATTTCTGCAATCTCATCTATCAGGGAATGTTCTCTGAAGGTTAACTAATGTTTTCTTTGAAGTTATCAAACTTGCAGTAAGTTTGTTCTTGCAGTAACAAGATATAAAAAAGTTTTTATAATCTCAAACATTATTTCTAAGCTGTTAATGTAAAGTTTTAAAAACAGACAGAATTTTAAAAAAGTTATAAGATGTTTGATGGGCTAAGAGCTTTTGTTGTGCATATTTTTTTAGTTTGTGGTCTGTGTTTTATGATGCCATTAGCAAATCAGTGTTGTTGGGATGTAATTTTCCGCAGCTTAAGTGTGATTAGTCATATGACTTTTATACAGCACAATCGACAAGATGGCAGAGTTCAAATCATACTTTCCTGGAATTTTGCACCCGCCCTTTAGGATGAAGTACAATGCTAACAGATCACTTTTTTGTGTGTGTGGGATAAAACAACTCAATCTATAAGAACACATTTTCTTGTGTTTAAAAGTGTTCATAATAAACTACAGACTGAAGAACACAGCTTGCAGGACTCTCTTACAGAGTCAAAGAGATCCATTTTTCCAGTTATACTGAAGTACACATGCACATTGATGCTTAAAAGGATGCATGGCCTTGAAACACTGGAGCCTCTGAATGAAATCGAATACTATTCTCAGGTCATATCAGTGCATTGCAATTCTTCCTCACTGTAGCACACACAGAAAGCATTAGTCTTTGGTCAACTATGTGTCTATTGTTATGATATTGGTGGAAAATTTTACACTTCCCTTTACACAGACA
This sequence comes from Yasuhikotakia modesta, assembly GCA_036877545.1. Taxonomy (NCBI): domain Eukaryota; kingdom Metazoa; phylum Chordata; class Actinopteri; order Cypriniformes; family Botiidae; genus Yasuhikotakia; species Yasuhikotakia modesta. The sequence continues at coordinate 20,704 of JBAJNP010005503.1, forward strand.
CCAAAAGCTTTTCAGGCTTAGAAGATAAAATGGATCGATGGTTGGACAAATGACCAAGGAGGACTGATATGTAAATATGTATAATATTTACACATCTACATAAAGGGATCTGTGGATGCATGCATATATTTTAGGACATAGTTTTAACTTCATTTACTTTATTTAGATGTGCTGATAACACCGCATCTCACAGAATATTCCAGCATCTTTTGCTTGCTTTGTCCTGCTTGGAAATGTGCCTGTTAAATCACAGCAAAAATATAATCCATAAAACCAAAAAATCAGCAGAAAGCTTTTCTGTTAACACTCAGCTTTTAACTAGTTCTAAAGTGGGACAATAAAACCATTTATCTGAAGAGTTCTGTATCTAATATTGGAAAGCCACTGATAAATACATCAAGCATACTATGATTAGAATACTACACTGTTTAAAATGTTGTCATAGTTTGCAAGTAAAACCAGAGTATGCAATGAGATGCTGTGATGTGTCTTCTGGAACAGGGCTTAACAAGGCAATAAGGGATGCACATTTAGCTCCAACAATCTATACCAACATCTTGTTAACAGTGTTGAGGCAGTACAGCCAATAAGCTTTGAATGCTCTGGACACATGGGGGTTAGCATACACTACTGAAAAAGAGGTCAATCAATTAGCTTGCTTCCATGTTTTGTTTGCATCTGCTTAACCAGGACAGACATGCAGAATATACTCGCAGGACACACAGGCCACAATGACTTGAAAACTAACTGACTGTTAACTAGTATATAATTTTCAGAACTGGCAAATATGTAAAAAAAATGGTCTCAGAGTTTTCTGCAGCGCAGTACATATTAGACATCATCAAATGCAATAAATCAATTGATGGCGTCACATTTCGCACTTAAGGCCAGAGGGTGATGCGCAGTGCGTTCATCACAGTGAATGTGTGCTCAGTTAACAGAGCTGACATCAGACTGCTGCATCCTGCAACTGAATGGCCCCTCTGTTCAGACCCAAAAAGATTCCAAAGCGGTATTATGACAGCGTTTCAACCTTCACACCATGTGGTTTAAAATGTAATATTACTAGAGCAGAAGCCAGTCACATCTCTAAAGGGGGCACATATTTTGTGGTTGAAAAAGAGGGTGGGGGGTTGAGGAGGGGGGTCTGAGCATATTAATGTTCTAATGAATCTGGATGATTTTGATTAGATGAGAAATTTGTAATGGAAAATAAGGGGTTAATTTTTTTAATTAGTGTAATTAGTATACAGTACATATCATTACGGTCTATATGATTCTAAACATGGAAAACAGTACATTGAAAATGAAAAGAGCATAAGGATGAGGGTTAATGAAAACATGTCAATAATGGGAATAAGGAATGCTTTCATGCATACAAATCATATGCGCATGACTACAAATCAGCAATAACATTCCAGTAGAGGAAAAGAACGTTTGAATATATAACAAACAAACAAAGTCTACAGCAGAGTAAACTGATTTCATTCTGCCTGTTTTACACCTGCTTTGATCTGCAGGAAGATGAGCTTCACACTGAGGTGTTTGGCCAACATGACAACACAATGCTGTGTCCTCAGCCTGCCCCCCGCATCACTCTGTCTGTTACTGTGGTGAGGAGTAATGACAGCACACAAGGACAGTTCTCTCTCATTCGTGGGCCTGACAGCACTACCAGCTAATGCACTCTTATCACGTATTCCATGTACTGCCACTGGACTGCCCATTTGCGCTATAACATTAACTGTGGTGTATGTGTGCGCAATCGAAGAGAGACTGGGGCTAGTTGTCACATACAAACAGTTAAGGGTTCAACTATACAATAAATGACTGGTTCAGGATACTTTGATGATTTACAGTTTAAAAAGCCATATGGTGCTGTTGTGACTTACCCCATGCAATGTGACAACAAGTATTCACTGCATTAAATATTGTGACAACTAGCCCTGGTCCTTCCTGCTGCTCCTACAAATAATTTTACTTTCTTTGGTCAATAAAGTCCATCTGTCTGGCTATATAACCATAGTTCCATAATAGCAACAAGCTCATACCTTCAGTCAGACCAATGTTGATGCTCCAGTAACTCTGCAGGCACTGCATCTCCTTCTTCATCCCCCTCTTGCAGCGGCAGTCGAACAGAGCCATCTCCTGCAACACCTCCATGGCTACCTGGCAGTCCCTATTGGCCAGCATGGTGTTCCTGTCCTTGCCTGCCAGACACTGCCTCAAGATCCTGAAGCGGTGGCTGCATTTTTGATCCTGGCTGCATTTCTCATTGGCCTCTAAACAATCCATAGGCTCCTGGAGGCCAGACTCAGAGACAGCGGAGGAGCTTGGCACAGAGATCACTAGCTCATCTATGAAGGAGAGAAGCGCACATGTTCAGGTATTAGTTATTTATTTATAGGAGATGCAATGATATTTATATAAAATGCAACTGAAATCTTTTTTCAGTTTTATTAAACAGGATTATTAAAATAAATTACGTACATAGATATACCCATAATCTATTTTATGGCTATTTCATTTACAGTATGATGAAATTATTGATGACATTTATCCTCTTTAATGGAGCCATATATGAGGAGTCAATTTGGTAATATAAAAGTAATTCATATTTACAGCTATGCTGCTACAGTGTGATTTAGGGACTGTTAAACCAGTGGCAAAACCCAGATGATTTTGCAATCACTTTTATGACTCAACGATTGCTTCATAGCTCAGGGTGCTCCCCAAGTACACAATATTTGCCTCAGACATATATATCACACTAATGACTTCTAATTTACATGTTGGGAGTCACATGTGACAGAGTTTGAAAGATAAACGTTGTTTAATGAGTAGTTTACAAATGTTCATGATGTCAGTGCACAGCACATTATTTCAATAAAGTGAATTCTTGAAGTCTTTACTTTGTTGGAGCTGTTGTATTCTGTTGTATATACTGCACTGAAATCACATATTAGCCCTTAACACTTTTTTTATTAGTGATGTATGTGTATACATAAAAAGAAAGGTGTTTGGTATGTGTGCAGATTTTTTGGTCATCGGGTCATTATAACATAGGTGCAACTCACTAGTGACACCTGCAGGTATAAATACATTAGAATAATACATTTATTCTGTGTAATTGTCCATTATTGAATTATTTTTCATTATTGTTTTAGAATAGCCTACGTTTCTGTGAAATAAGATGTTCTGTAAAGAGAAAGGGTATCACTTAACAGATAAGATGCATTAGACATTTTCACCTACATGTTACAGTCATTAATTGCTATAGTAATATAAACCCAAGCAATTACAAACAGGGCAACAGTAAAGACAGTAAACATTTACCTAATGTTGCTTTTTAGTATTGCTCATTATTGACATATACAGCTACACTAACATGAACACCCAATGTAATATAACGTCAACTGGAAGTTGCACTTTATGTACTAACAGGTATAAATGGTTAATATGTTCCGCAGGCTGACTGAATATTCAGTCAAAGTTTCGTTATATAGTAACATGTCGCAGAAATGTTGTCAATGTACATCGTTTGGACAGTGATAAATCTACAAAGTGACCTTGATTTTTCTCACCTTCACTGTAACATTGCGACTCACAAGCGCGGAGTTTGACCCGTTATATTCTAATCGGATACAATCAAGTAGTCGTCTATTATTTAGCAGTCGTCGTTATTCTTATTTTTATATTGTTTGGACAAGGAGTAAAGCACAAATGTTTTCTTTTACTAAGTGGCAGCATGATAAAATACGCGAGGTATGTTGCATTAAAAAAGCAAACATAACATTTTCGTGTTATATAGATGTCAAGCGCGTCAAAGCTTCAACCCACGTAATGAATGCCGACAGAAATGTGATGAATATACAGAATTTGGTGGTTGGCAAACTTGACATTATCATCATTTCATGCGAGTTGTCAAAATATTACAGCGCCAAAATTACAGACAAACTAATGTAAAAGAGATGGAAACTAAATGACAGTAAACTTACCTAAAAAGAGCAAAAAGCCGTAAATATAGATATACATCTTGCTTTTCCAGGGAATCAGTGTGCGTTAAAAACTGCCGCTCCTCTAAATAACTCTATTCTGCTCGTCTTATAGCGACGCTGTTCTAAACGTTCTCTGACCTTAAAAAATCCACATTGTATCCAGTGTCTGTCGGACCATGATTCTCATTCTTCTCTCTAAATAATCCAACGCCCATGTAGAGAGAAAAAAAGTTCACTATTCCGCTCAGGAGGGGAACCTAGATTCCGTGGAACCGTTACTCGTGGTTTGATGTGGAAAGAAACACATTTCCAACGCTGATGCTATACTACTGCAAAACGGCACAGAAATTAAACGCTTGGCTTACTGAAGTAATGCTCCTCTATAGGATATATAATCCCACTCCCGTTTATCCCCGATATGAAATTCTCAAGCAAATAAAGTGGGAAAACTTCAGGTGGCAGAGCTATGCGGACAGACTTCTGCCTCCTCGATGCGCGCTCTGGCGGAGGCAGTGCGCTCCCGGGAAGCGACTGTAAAACCTTGCGCACGTGCCTCTGTTACGCGCAGCGCTGTTAAATGATCCGGCTATAGATGAGTTCATCAAAGCCCAAACAAGCAATAAATTCGATCCGACTTACTTTAGCCGTGTTCACACCGGCGTTTAAGAGCCAAGGATAAATTGACAAGAGGTCAGTGGCTGTTGTATAGATTGCAGTTTCTAACTACACTGCAAACAGAAAGATGCCCTTTAGCGTGCATTCAAGAGGGACGAGGTTTTCCGTTTGAGTGCCGGTTTAGGTTACAGATTAACAGTTTGTAATATAGGCGTGAAGTCGGAATAAGTGAGCCGTAGCCACGTTAGGAGTTTAAAGAAGTCACAGGCGTGTTAGCTCGTCACCAGCGTCTGGATAAATGAGTCTGGCGCTCCTGGAATGCTCGTCATCTTGTATATGAAGCTACACCTGCAATGTGTAAACATCATCTTTATTATTGTTAGAATTAGACTATTTGCAAACATGATCTAAATAATACAAACCTGAAAAACTGTCTGGCTCTAGAAACACTGACTGAAATAATCACGTCTAACGGGTGCGGTCAATTACAGGAATGTAACTGATACGAAGTCAGTAGCAGAAGTGCTGTTTGTCATTGACAAGTTATACCCACAACTCATGAAAGCTTTCTACATTCCAACAGATTCGTTCCATGAAATTTAATGGTGTTAAACAAAGATGAAGGAACTGAGAGTAAAGAGAGGAAGATGTAGTAAAGGTTTAGTCTAAAACTACAAATAAGTGTCAGAATTGTTACACTTTGTAGTTTTGTTGCTGTTGACACTGTGATCTGTGATGCTGTGACTTGAAAGGTTACAGACTCTTCCCAAAAAAGCAATATTTGTTTACTGCTGGCATTTGTAATTCATGTGCAACAGAACAGATGCCAAGATTAAAATAACTTCTGACTATTATACTTTTTATAGTTTCACAGTTAAAACACATACTAAACTGCTAACTATCTTTCATCTTTGAAGTGAATTTTCTATTTTCATCTCAAATAAACGTACCTTTTACCAGCAGTAGCATCTGTGATCCAGTGTCAGCTAAAAAACACTGGCTAAAGGTGAGATAGTATACTAAAATACCCCCTAATGACATAGTTTCACAAGAAAAGCTAGAATCTTCTATTGTGGGTGGAAAGACCTTTTCATAGATTGTTTAACAGAATAGCTCTACACATTTCAGACCTGTCATTAATCACTTAGGAGGATCTGCTGAAAGACAATACCTTGTAAAAAATGATGAAGATATTTACATGTTGCTGTCAAGCCCTGCCTTCTAATAGCTGAGTCACTGTTACTATGCCTTCAGTCTGACTGATGGATCAGCTGCCATCTATTATGTCAATTAAATGATTAGCTTAGGCTAGCTTGCTAATCATTTAACTCTTGGTCTACCCATCCTTTGCCTATTTTGTTCCTTCATGTTAATTAATGTCCCATTCTTCTTATGTTTGATCCATTAGGCTCACAGTGTCCTTGGTTATACCGATGTCCTTCATTTCAGCATGGTAAGAATCCCACAGTTTGGGTGTCATTAAACTTCTGTTGTGGCCTAGTGAGTAACTGAGCCAAATTTAGAAAATGCCTGCAGACTCAACCGGGTTTACACACCACCAAGAGGGAAAATAGATGTTCTTTGATGTTTAAGGAAACACCTTCTGGCTGTATTGCAATATTTGTAGCAATCTGTGTTGTGTTTGTATGTTGTGTTTCTGGATGTGAAAGCTTAATGGCAAACTTTTGTTATGTTTTGTTTTTCCCAAGCTCTAGCCCATGGACTAGGAATAAACCTTTGTATATACAGTAAATGTAGGGACAGATGCTAACAGGGCAGCCCTAGTGACACTACTGTCTGTGGGTTATTTTTATAATCAGATAAGTGAGGACGTTTTCAAAATGCCTTTGTTTAGATACCAAATATGTGACCCAAGCTACAAGCCTCTGAAAGTAGATAAAAATAGAAAGCATGTAAAAAGACACCAATAATCCTGTGTGCATTATATTTCTCATGCCTTAACAATAGACTTGTCATCAGCCCAAAGTCATTGAAAGATGTCATGTCTACTATCCACATTAAATGATGTTACTGGTTTAGACAAAACTGATCAGTTTTCTATTCCTGTGTTTCCAGAATGACCCACCAGAGCAACATAATCACATTGCAATCCGATAATAACAAAATACAATCAGGTTTGTTTTAAGACAGGAATTTGATTTAGCAGGGGAACATGATGGGCGGGGAGGTTGTTGTGCAGTTTAAAACATGTTTTGCTACTATAAATGGTCTAACATGGTAATTTAGCAGTAATGTAACAAAGAGAAAGAGCAACTACAGCACCCTCAAGCTTTGGTACTATAGTTTAGAAAGAGATTAGGGTTTTATAATGAAGCTATATAGAAGCAATATAAGGGCTATAATGATATAATGAGACAGAGAAAACTCTGTAACTCAAATCTCTGCAAATACTGTATGTAGCAAAATAATGTTGAATATTTTGCATTCATTTCTCTTAATATTAAGTGCTGGGTCATTTCTGTTATGCATAATCCTATTTTTGTAGTTACACAAATTAGATGCCCAAAAGATGCCAACAGGATAAGAAAAGACTTAAGAAATGATTGAATTTCACCCAACCCGTGTTCTCTTAGTTAGTTGTGATAAATGACTAACTAATGTGATGGTTTATTATTATTTATTATTGTATATTTAGAACATATGCACCAGTGACATAAAAGGAGTGACCCTGATTCTCCCATTTCCATTCCTATTTCTTATTTGTTTAAACCCTCCTTGACGGAATAATAATCATGTAAAAAACCCACACTCTCTCCCATGGGGTCCCCTAACAGACATCCCTCCTCTACAGAGCCACATAGCCCATACACACAAGGTCATGTCAGGTGCACAGTCACTGTTGCTTGTGCTCCAACATGGACCTCTGTGATCCTGCCTATCTCTGTGTGTGTATAGAGGACTTTGATGAATTCCAATATACAGGCTCTGACCTTCTTGTTATCTCAGGGACTATGAATGCACAGTTCATCTGACAGCCAGAGAAACCAAGAGCCACAAACATTGTTGTTTGATCTTATATTTTTCGAGTCAAATAGTTTTTGTTGTCAATATAAAAAACAGGGTCAGAGGAGGTCTGTGCAGATATTACATTAGTTTCCAAGGTTGCAGTTGATATGCAGGGGTGCTTTGAAGAAAAGGAAGAATTCTATAGGAATGTGACGGGAGGTGTAATTCTGTAGAAAAGTAACTGGTCATGTAATTTGTAAAGTAACTGAACATTTAAGAGGTACAATGTCTCCATGTAATGTGCAATTATGCTATTTTGACTACCATTCTCTCCCAACATGGTAAAATTATAACATAGCATAGCAAGGCATAGCAAGCTAAAAAAACTTATTTAATGCATGTATTCCACAATAACCAAGTATTTACATGAACCAGATATTTTAACAAACATAAAACATGTCATGGGTTTTACTTCAATATTGAAATATCCTGTCTATGAGATGCTTTTCCTGTAAAGTTTGCAGGTCACATGAGTTCACGGACTTAGACCTATAAATAAATTTACTATGGCATTGCGAGA
>JBAJNP010005504.1:0-28858 GCA_036877545.1 Yasuhikotakia modesta
CCCAGCTACAACAGACCAGTCAAAAACTTATAGACAAATATTCTGTTTCACTGTGAAATTACTGAAGGAAATCGAGTTGCATGCTACATGTTGACTTTCCTTATAAAGTGCTAATACGTGTCAGGGCCCTTTGGCACAGTCTGCCGTGTGACTCACATAATGTTAATGCCATATTTGTGCTTGTTGTTTGGCTCCTCTCAGCAGGTAGTAAAGAGAACTGTCTCTATAACCGAAGGTAAACTTCTCCCATGAACAGCTCAACCCCTCCACACTGATCTCAAGGGTTGGGGCTTAAAGAACAGATGATTAAGTCCACACTCTCTCCCACACTGTCTTTATCTACCCCACCCTCTTCACTATCTAACCAGGAAAAGAGGCTCACTCTAGCCAAAGGGCTACTGCCTCTGTTGACTTGGATGAGTGAATAGGTGTGAGGCTCTGATCTCACTTTCAAACAGAATTTGAGATGCTTAGTGAAAGAGTTATGATTCAAAAGCAAGAGAGGCATATAAAAACATTAGTCACGGCACTTCTGAGGAGTCAAATAGAAATCTGCCACCCATGAGGACAGATTTTGCAATTCTAAGTATCAGGAACTTTCACGGTAGCAGGAGGAAAACCATTTGACTTTTTGGAGCTGAAGTTAAACGTATCAGAGATAATCAGATTTAGCAACAGTATAGTGTTCATGAAATTAGAGTTATTTTCTTAGTCCTAAGTTTGGGATCACAGTAAGATCAAGTTTAGCAAGAAAGCTTGATGGCTGCCATTTTTAAATGTAGGTTAGTAGCGCTTGACTATGTAAAAGTCACTGCCAGTTTGCTATAATGTTGTGGGCTGTTGCCAGGTCATCCCTAAGCAGTTGCTAAAGTGCTTTAAATGCTTTTAGTGACATTCCATGGAGTTTATATTCATGCTTCTACTTAAATTTAAAGTGTATATATTGGGTGAAACTGTTCTGCATGTATAGAACCGCAGAACAGGAAAGCAGATGCTGAGCCCTTGTTTTTGGTAACAATTGGTCAAAAGTCCAAACAATAGACAAACACAATCTGCTTAGACAAAAGAATTCAATCAAATTCTTGGCATTTCTGAATCTGGTAATTCTATGTGAATCTCTCTATTCAAGTTAAGCCAAAGTATCTCAATCAGGTTGTGGTCGGAACTGGACCACAACAGATGTTCTTCTGTATAAGGTCATTCTGTTGTTGATGTACTGTTCCATCACTCAACATTTGTTGAGCTTGAACTGGCAGACAGATGGACACACTCTCCTGCAAAACACTCTTATAAACCTGAGAATTCATTTATACATCAACATAGCAAGCTGTCCAGGTCCTAAGGCAGGATAACCGCCCCTTAACTATAATGACCCCTCCACCATATTTCACAGCTGGGATGAGGTGACAATGTCTCTTCACAACTATCATTGGGTGTTTTTCCACAATAACTCAACTTGGGTTTCATCTGATCTTCTGCAAGCTTCAGACAGTTGAAGCCTGAGTGGTGTGGTGTTCTAATGCACAATGTTCTTGTATAATGTTTTATGCATGGTAGGCATGTCAGCAGAGATGCTGGCATATTCTAGAGATTTCTGTCTGTTGCTGACTCTAGAACATCACTGAGCATTCTGTGCTGTGCTCCTGCAGCCATCTTTGTAGGACGCCCACCTCTAGGCAGAGCAGCAAGTTTCATAAACAATTTGTCTGACCGTGACCATATGCCCATCAAGGTTTCTAGAGAAACTTTTGTAACCTTCTCTACTTGTACGGTCTACACTTCTCAGCCTTGGGTGTTCTGAGACATTGTCTATAGTTGAAGGCATGGGTCACATCAGACTTAATACTATGTGAATAGCAAGCATTGTTTTTGAAGGCCAGGACAGCTCTGACCAACACCTCCAATTCTGACTGGACCTTAGGTCGGCTCACGATTTTGGAGAAGCACTTAGCAAGAGATTCACATAATTCCCATCTGTATGGTGAATGTTCATTAATGGCATATTCATTGTTTGTTAAAGATTACATTTTTGTTATGATAAATTTATGGCAAAAACCTGTAAAGGGTTTACATACAACACTTATTTGTCAGATTTGTGGCTCAGCGGTTAATGCTCATGCTCTGACAAACTCAGCCATTGTGCTCAGGTAGTTAACAGAAGTTTAAACCTGACAATCTAGCTTTCACATTGCTTCCTGTATTTTCTTTAATATACTATAAATAAAAATGACAAGTTGGCTAATAAATGTAGCTTGAGCAACTCTACCAAGTAAGGCAAGAAATAAATAGTTGAACTTGTTTAGATAAAATAAAAATAGACAATAGAAAGAAGGTTTAACAAGCAGGTTCATACTGAGTTTAATAAACTGTGTCCATTAACAGAGCGGCTCACTTTGTAGCTAGCGATAGAGAGGAAACACTGCTAAATCTAAAGCACCAGAGCTAAAGGTTGCCCTTCTGTGAGGCCGAACGCTCTATTTGTGCAATGTGCAGCATGGGGAATGAAAATACTGCTCTCTTGATCACTGTAAAAGCTACTTGCTCTCTTGCTCTTGTTCGCTCCTCTCTCTCTGGCTCCCTCCCTCCTCCTCCGGTCTGACGCAGGAGGTGCGAGAGGCCCCGTGTCTAGCGTCAGTACACACACTGCAGACAGAGCCAGCTCATCCGTCAGCCCACACCACCCGGCTCCAAACACCTTCAGCTGCTAACACCTCTCAAACGCATCTCACGAGAGACGCACTCATCCAGTTCAACACCGACATCATGCTCTACTGGAGACACATCCCTTTAGTTTCATTGTCTTACTTTAGAGTTGTTTGAAGAAAGTTCAGTCAGCACTTAACCACACTCATGTGTGAGTAACTCCAAACCCACGTAAACGTTTCATTCCTGGGTAAAACACCAAAGTTTATGCTTTGTTTAATACAATGAAAATAAATGGTGACAAAAGCTATGAGTCGCTAATATTATAGCTAATGGAAGGATGTCATATGGTTTTGTAACAACATGACAGTAGATAATAGGAAAATTGAGCTTGATCTTGGTTGAACTGTCCCTTCAAACAGAAAAAAGATCTCACCCTCGCCTGACAACATAGTTTGACAGGCAAGTACAAAATCCTGTCATTGCCTTTGGACTGAACAGAATGATTGGACAGACATTTTTTGAACCTGCACCTTCTAGAGAAAAATATACTTAGACCACCCAGTGATTGCTATTAGTATGTGAAGAGACTTTTAAACAGCACAACAGAAGAGGTGATGGACCTTTTTAAATCTACACATTGGCTTTTCCAATGTTTTCCACAAGTTATAGCCTACTGTCCCTGAGATGCTGTGACAACAAATTCTGTATTTGTCTAAAATAAAGATGGTGGCATTGTGCTGACTCACCATGGTCAACTTTGATTCCTTCATTGAACCTGGAAAACAGGCGGTACTGCTGGGCCCAGAATTTGGCCAGTTCAGGTTCTGCTGCAATCTCAGGAGGCATCTCAACATCTTTTCTCCTTTTACTGTTCTTTTGTTTGTTCCTTTTTAAGGCCCTCACACTTTCTGCTGAGAAGAAAAATAGTGTGATTTAAAACTGCGTGATGTAAAATGACCAATTAACACTAAATGAAAAGCCTAACTGTGTTAATCTGTGGTATGAAGACTGCTGTGTTGTAGATGTTATAGATGAACAGTCATTATCTCATTTATGAAAGAAGACTGCTAAACTCTGACCTCCCTCTGCATCTTAAGGAACATCAGGAAACAAGAAGTCAGGTACGCCCAAAGGCTTCAGCTCCCCTTTGGGATCTGAGCCCGCCTCGTTCCTTTGTTCTGGTTCTGGTGCTAATTCTGTCTGCGTAATATGCTGATGTTCCTTACTTCATCTACATCTTCTACTGATCTGAAGAGTCCCTCCACTTTCTTCCTCATCAATCTCATTATTTTGTGTGGATAAGTTCCTCTGTTCTCATACAAAGCTCAGTCAAACCTTCAGGCTCAGAGGTTGGAGTTATCTCCTCAGAGTAAACGTCAGTCTGAACCTGCAGAAGAAACCTTGGACCTAAAAGTATATGAGTCAAGATAGAGCTTTGGGTTATGAGAAGAAACAGACCCAAATGTTGCCCACTCCTAGTAAAGGAACTTCATCTTTATTTAAAGAGCTAAAACATGCCTACCAGCCCAACATACAATGCAGGTTCTGTATATTTATGATGAGACTGGCACTGACCTGCAGTATAAACTTACTACCAAAAGTATCAGATTATAACATTTTCTATAGACAATGCGCATGGTGCTTGTGCAAGTCACTGCCACCGGGATTGTTTCCAGGGTGTTGCTATGCAGTTAAAGTGTAATATACTAGTTAGTTAGTATGAGCAGCAGCAATTGTGTTGCTTGCTTTAGAAAGCAACACTAATAGCAGCAAAACTGCAGAGACTGTGATAAAGGAATCTACAAAATCCTGAAAAGATACTGGCGATAATGTCTGATGCAGTAAAGTTTTTGTCCTCCACAGATCAATTTGTGCTACAGAGAGATCAATTCCAAAGCACTGCAGTAAATTGGTCTTGTCTCTTTACTAGCTACAATCTAGACTCACACGAATTCTTATCTGGCTGTTTTTTGGCATTAAACTGAAAAATCCACCTTGAAGAAGTCCATCTGTAACAGCACTAGATACACTAGGATGAAATACAACGATGGCACTAAATCTTACATACGCTTACCTTGTTTTATTGCTTATACAAACAATTGTTCCCTGTTATGTGGAGAATGTTGTGGACTCTGCTAATTTAAACTATTTAAACATAACCAAGGTAATGTTTTAAACTCATAGAAATGATCAACTACAATGGGCTGAAACAAATACTTAAATCATCAGTAATATTTCTTATATTACTGATGATAATATTATCATTATATTATTCTATTATTAATATTTCGTCTTCATCATATTCCAGCAAAAGTTATTCTTATTGTTGTATTATTACATTAATCCAGCACATTGTAATTCTAACACTGGATTGTAAAAACTTTTATCTAGAAAATAGACTAAATAGATTAAAAGAGGCCAGATTAAAAAATAAGCGAATATAAATAAAATACATTTTCTGAGTCACCAGACAGCATAAAAAGTCTTCATTGTCAAGCCCTGCTTTTTTTTTGAGTATTCAAACTGCCAGCGAAGACCAAACCTTTGAACTTGTCCTGTGTGTGTTTGACAGCTGGGAACGTGTGTGTTCATGTCAGGGGTGAGACTGGAGGTTAAAGCGCCTCTGTCTGTTTGATGGGAGCTGACAGCGTGCAGTAAGCAGGTGCTGTGTGGGAACGCTGAGATGAGGGGGGTTAGATGATGAAGCTCTGTGCAGACTGCATAAAGAGAGGATGTGTCAGGCTCAATGCTTCTCCTGGCTCTATGCCCACTCTCTTCCCCTCTATACACACACCCTGAATCACCCTCAGTGTACCCGGTGCTTCACCGGTCCCTACTAAGGCAACCAGAACGGCACATTCTGTAATCCTACAAAATCCACGTGTTAATAAAGAAAGAGTGCAAGCAATACTATTTCATCGTTTGAAGTACATTAGCTAAAGGGCATACAGTTAGATGTCATATAGCTATTACATAGCACCAGCTATGTAAACTATTATAAACTGAATCATCAAAATGATTTTTTTAGTTTTCAACTAAAAAAAACTCTTTTTTTCAACTCTATTTTTTTTAGATTTTCAAAAATTTTTTAGTTAATGATGACTCTGGTTTTAGTTTGTTCCTCAGAAAGCTATCATATGGCTTCGGAACACTTGCACAAGGGGAAGAAAAAACACATACAGCATATGAACATATATAGAACATATATATATATATATATATATAAGGGTTTAAGGGTTAAACCTTAAGGGTTTTGTTGATCCTTGGTTTGGTGGTCCATCATTATCAGTAAAAAAGATGCATGTTTTTCTGTGAGGAACCCTGCTGGTTTTAGCTTCACAAGTCAATCCTGCTACAGCAAAATGAACTGGACATTAATGGAGGCCATGATCATTCTCAAAGCTGACAAGATGTGTCTACCTTGTCTGGGGTCTTGCTTGGGCTGTAGGCCATGTCTCAGGCCGAGGGAAACCCATGTTTTCTGGACCAGAACCTCTGTGAGCTCCTTGGCATCCAGTTCATGGCTAAGGGCAGAACAGTCAATTACATTAATCCATATATCAGAATTAATAATGACCCGATTTAATGTATTCCATAAGAAAACACACCTTACCCTCTGTTAACTTTCATCATTGTCCTGATCTTCAGTGTTAGATCTGCTCTTTACAGGCTGTCCACCATAATTACTTAGTTCAGCAAAGGACTGCTGCATGTTGCTATCTGAAAACACACTTAATAACTGCAACAGCATCGGTAACATAATGCAGCAGGGTCTTATATTGTCTGATGTATACGGTATGAAAACGATATAAACAAAACTGCAGTGCATGTCAAGTTTTTAGAGCGAGGGAGAGCAAGCTGAGATCAATTCATCGCGCTCTCTCTCTTTCTCTTTTACATGTCCTGGTATTAAAAATACATACGCCAGAGTCACATGCTCCTTTCATTCAACGTCTGATCTTTTGATATGACGCATTAAACATTCAAGCAGAGCCAAGCTTAGGCTGCAGAAAAACTTATCTGGGGAACAAGATCTGCTTTTTAAAGACAGCGTGACATACGGGGCGGTGCCACAGAATACCGGCTTAATGTTGCAGCGATGCCAGCAGTGGAGCGATGATACCCTGAACACAGGTGGCCACGACAGACTGCAGGCAGTAACCAAACGACTGAAACGGGGTCTAACATCTAACACTGAGCACGCAAACTGCAAAATGAATGAAGGTTTATAAAGCATCTGTATGTGCTGATTTTACACTCGAGGCATTCTTGCATATTTTATTGTTACAGCATGAAACTATGAAATATGCTAATTTTATAGAAAGTGTCATCGGCACAATGTAGTCACGGTGTATAATATACAAGAATGCGTGAGCATTTATATCCATCCTGAGTTAACTAAGAAATATATGTGAAGAGACAAGAGTTGTTTTCCCCAAATAAAAAGTTTGTCATCCTTGGTCATCTATATTACTTTCCTTTATGTTGTTTTGTATGACTTTTCTTCTGCAAACCGCAATTTATGTTGCTGTTTGCTACACATTAAAAGACAACAGTGACCAACAAGCCACATAAGTAACACAACTGTAGCCCATATGGCTCATGCGTTACATTACAAGTTGTAGTCCCGTACTGGCCATGAGCAGACGTATCCACAGCGGCACATCATCCTCCTCATCCTCCAGAAACTCTTCTTCATCTTCATCACAAGAGTGTCCAATGCCCCTCCGCGCACTTCAACTTTCCCCCCTCATGTTTTGAAGATTTCCCCCAAATTAAAAGACTTTCCCTACATTTGTCGTACAACAGTCGCGTTAAGGACTTTTATTATGAAGTGTTTGTTTAAAGACGTTGACATGAGCGTTTTCCAGTAGGTGTCACATGCCGGTTCAATGAGGAAGAAAACGTTTAGTGAAGGCAACGGTATCAGCTTTATGATTCCTCAAATATTATTATGTAAGTAGACTTTAAGAAAAGCTTGTTTCAATTGCTTTCTCAACACACTGCCGTAGGCTTTGCTGGTTGTTTACTATGCCATGCAGCAGGTGTAATATAAGACTGACATCGAGCTTCCCTTTCCATCTTTCATGAATCCGACCATGTTTATCCAAAGGGTGTTGCTGATCGTAGCTGTGACAGGATGTAGAATGAACCTGAAGATCTGAGGATCTCACAACCTTCAGCGTGAATGTGTTGTAGGGCATCGCCGTGAGGTTGGTATGTTTGGCCGAACAAAACCGCAGGAAAAGGTTGGTCTGAAAAGGTTAACAAAAAGATAAGAACCGTAGATCTGTGAGTTAAACTGTCTTAATCTCCAGTAATGACATCTGTTTTCTTCATCTCCAGGTCTGCCCGTTGGCAGCTCGTTGCCTTGTTCAGCCCATCTTCTGCAGGGAGAGGCTAACAGTGAAACAGCATGTCCAGCAGAAATGAGTCTTGTGTGTTTAAGGATGGATCAGTCCATTTCTTCTCCTGCTTAGTTTATGTTTGGGAGGAGTGGGCGGGGCTTGGTCAGCTGGAGGACTACCTCAGTTTCTTGGAGTATTTGCTGTGGGTTTTCACACCTCTGGTGGTAGTCTTCATCCTACCGTTCCTCATAGTGATTCTCCTGTATCTGTCCATCCTCTTCCTCCATGTGTACAAGCACAAGAACCAGCTGAGGGAAGCTTATTCCAACAACCTCTGGGATGGTGCAAGAAAAACCTTGGCAACGCTTTGGGATGGACATGGAGCTATATGGCACGGTGGGAATAAATGTATCCGCCGGGATGTGGGAATTGACATGTATTAAGATTTGGCTTTATATCTTATCGTAAATTGAACATTGGTTTTATCCAATTTTTTTTAAGTCACACAGTCTACATCCCCTGTACTGTTATTTAGATCTGTGAATGATAGACAAGACAAGCGTAATTAGTAAAGTAATTAAAAAGTAATATGTAAAGATGTGCCTTAAGATCTTGGGTTTTTTTTATGTTTTATCAGGTTATTTCCAGACTTAAACTGCCTTATCTTTTGTCATCTTAATTATTGATAGTCTGATATTTCAGGCATTAAATTATGATTTAAAAATGCACAAACTGCTTAGCCTTTATCAAGTAAAGTATCTAAATAACTGTTTCGTCTGATTTATGGCACCAGTTTAATCTATTGTGATTCACAGAGTGCAGTGACAAGACATTCACTCAGTAATATTTCCCTTATTACAAAGTTTTGCCCAGAAAGAAATGAATAATACTTTTAAAAAACATGTCCCTAATGATGCAAACTCTCCTAAGATAGATGATGACAAATGATGCGTCATACCTCACAAAAACACATTGTTTCTTTGTTTCCCAGCTGATAAAATATTAAACCTATTTTTCGTGACAGGTTATGAAATCCATGGTTTAGAAAAGATTCCTGATGAAGGACCTGCCCTCATAGTCTACTATCATGGGGCCATTCCTATAGACTACTATTATTTCCTGGCAAATGTCATTCTTCAAAAGGGAAGAGCTTGCCATTCAGTGGCTGATCATTTTCTGTTCAAGGTTCCAGGTAAAACAACATTCAGCTGCCATTGTGTGATCTCACTGCATTCATTATCTCAAAACAAACATATTTCTGATGATCAGTGTGATTATTAAAGCACACTGACTGTGTGTATATTGACAGCAGTATATTTGGAAATGACAGGTTACCTGTGTCTTTATCATCAGAAAGTTAAAACGAGTCCCTCTCGGCAGGGTTTAAGCTTCTTTTAGAAGTCTTCAGTGTGATCCACGGGCCGCAGGAGGAGTGTGTAAAGGCCCTGCGGAATGGCCACCTGCTGGGCATCTCTCCTGGAGGGGTCCGGGAAGCCTTGTTTAGTGATGAGACTTATCCTCTGATATGGGGCAAACGGAAAGGATTTGCACAAGTGGCCATTGACTCTGAAGTGGTAAGTGGCTTGGCCTATTTCTAAAACGTACCTGTTTCGATGTACTGACAGTCTGTTCTGTCTGTACAGCCAATAATACCCATGTTTACTCAAAACGTCAGGGAAGGATTCCGCTCTCTCGGAACACTAAGT
This sequence comes from Yasuhikotakia modesta, assembly GCA_036877545.1. Taxonomy (NCBI): domain Eukaryota; kingdom Metazoa; phylum Chordata; class Actinopteri; order Cypriniformes; family Botiidae; genus Yasuhikotakia; species Yasuhikotakia modesta. The sequence continues at coordinate 9,701 of JBAJNP010005504.1, forward strand.
GAGTCACACTGAGAACATTGTACTTTATTTACTCTGTTATTGTAAACAAGTGACGTGCCATTGCAAAAGACTGTCAGTTATTCTTGAGTCAGTCTTGAGTCAGTAATTAATCTTATGATTTCCTTAGAATTTTTCAGATGGGTGTATGAGAGGTTTCGTTTGCCAGCAGCACCTGTGTATGGAGGCTTTCCAGTCAAATTTCGCACCTATTTGGGTGACCCCATTCCTTATGACCCCAAATATAATGCAGCTGAATTAGCTGAAAAGGTGGGACTTCTTTAGATCTATGGTTTTGTAAAGGTAATGTTCTGCCTTTTCGTGTGGTTGCTTAGCTAGGTTTTTTTTTCAAATGTCAGAAAAAGTACAAAAGCTCCTGTAACCTCTACACTGTCCTTCCAAGTCCTGGCCTTTTGTTCACTATGCTGACAAACTCTATGCAGTGTTATTTGTTTATGCCGTCCCTTAAGGGCATGTTCCACCCAAGAGTGGTTATCACCATTTATCAAGTATGCAGGTGTATGAACAGCACCGAGAGAGGATAGTTCCACTTCACATCTTTGTAGGATATTCAGCTTCTTTGAAGACTGTCTTTTAGGAATTTTTCATTCACAACAACAGTAACATAGACATAAAAGAAAGCGGTCAGTTCTTGCCTGTTTTTATCACATGCAACCATCAAGTGGTTTGGCAGTAACAGCACTCATTAGATCTGATGGATGTCTTGTTTTCAGAATGGATGTGGTATTGGATGAGGCTTCAGTGGGGCTTTAAGCTTTTCTAATCAACAGCCTTGGGCTGAAACAAGACATTCTTGGTTTCTTGAGAATGACTCTCCCAACAAAATAGCCTTTGTGGGGCTGAATTTATTATTGTACATTTACAGATATCTAGTAAAACCAGCACACAGAAAAAAATTGTTGGTCACCTCAAAATGTTTATTGTGGTTCATCTTAGAACTGTGTTTTTAAGTCTTAAGGGCAGCAGAGGTGGGGTACAGTATGAGTAAACAGTAAAGATGTCAAGAATAGTTCAGTTCATGCCTCTGTTGAGTCAGGATTTGTTTACCTCATAACAAGATTTTTTTCCAATTTAATCCATTTCCAGGTACAACAAGCAGTTCAAGCACTTATCGACAAACACCAGAAGATACCTGGAAACATCCTCAGAGCTCTATTGGAGCGATTCCAAAGGGAACACAAAGATTAACACACTTGCCTTCTCACAGACTCGGCAAATAAACCGTTCTAAATCCTGAAGATTATTGTTGATATTGTTACTGTAATATTAACAACTGTGACCGAAACTGCAGCGGACATACCTGGCTCACAAAAACACAAGTATCAGCATTCTAGCAATGTTGCATATCAAAATAGTGGCACGTGTCTTTGTTAGGTCTGTGTACTTGTGCATGTTGGAGAATGCATTGTCTTTGCATGATTCAGTTTGAATCCATAATTTATTTGCAAACCTTGATCTTGAAAAACCTGTTGAAGGATCACTGCCAAAATAGTTTGTTGTTTACAAAGCCTTTGGTTGCTTTTTATGTCCTTTTTAAGAAAAATAACATTTATGAATTATTTGTGTTACAGTAAACCAGAATGAACCAGAATAATTTCAACATAAAATCAATAATATTTCCCCCAAAATCAATAATATTTTTAATCTATTATTTAAAAAATTGTTTTATATGATTAATACTTTGATTTTTGTGAAGGTTTGTAAGCACACTTAAAATAATGATTAAATATACAGTTGCAACAACAACAGTTTTTGTTTCATGTTGAATCTTGTACTTTCTAGCCTAAAAATAACTGTCAACAAACAGGTGTCTATATATTGGACAAGAAACATACATTGTGCAACTACTATATTAATGATTTTATACAGGCAGTGAAGCAGAATTAGGGGACATTCATTTATAACATACTGTTTTGACCAACATTAAGACTCTTGAATAAAATCTTAAATGTGATCTAATTTCTGTGGAAATTAATGTTTGTAAAAAATACTGTTTGTATTTTATAACAGATTTTATTATTGAAAATAAAACATTCCTATGGATTTTGTGCTGTTAAGTTTTTGTGCTGTTAAGTCTTCCTTTCCCATGATCCTTTGCAAAAGATATCCTGTATATTTGATATGCAACAAAAGTTGTCTGCATGTACACAGTCTTTACCACCTAGTGTCCTGTGATATGCAGTGTATACAGTTTGCTGTGAGGTATGAAACTGTGCTAGTGTTCCTACTGTATGTAAACAGTTGTTTGGTATTGGCTAACAACATCTGTGCACTCGTTGGAAACCCACCCCCCACAAAAACATGACCTGGGAGAAAAATAAAAAATATTTTTTTGCAAGAAAATGTTTTCATTGATGAGTTTTTATTGCACCATCCATGTGCTCCTAATTTCCCTTCAGACTCTCCAAGAGTCATTTATAATTACAGACTAAAGCCTTAAATCCTAGTTGTGAGAATATTTAGACAAATTAATCACTGAGTCTTGCATTTGTTACACACTGCCTTTGAAAAAACCCTCTTTCTTCCAAGATATAAAACAAACAGATATGAAGAATCTCTTATTGTTTCTACTTCCCCCCACCTTGAAATACAGAAGTTTAAAAACTTAAGACTGAACCTATTCACACATTTACTCGAAATCTGAAAGAAGCTTGCAAGGGACTCTAATAAAATGACCACAGTGTACTTTATTAAATGAATTTGGTACTTTGTGTTGCATTAGAATCAAATAAAAATTTACAAAAATCCAATATGTACAAAAATGTAACGTTCTTTTGCTTTACTCTTCAATTTACAATAAAATTAGATAACAGATTTGATGCATTTTACGCACTTCAGACTTTCATCACACAATACAACTTACTTAAGAGACCAATAATAAACTGTTTTTTTTTTTTGCGTTTTATGTCATTTAATACATCACATACATCACTAGGTTTATCTGTATTATGTCATATGTAACGGCCATCTTGTGGCGCCAGTCTCTAGTCAATAGACACCCTTCACAATCAAGACTCAGAAAGGAATGTTCTTTTACACATGTACATTTGCATACATTTATTTACAGTTAAATATCCTTCTGCAATTCGCTATGGAATCTCTGTAACTGAAATACCTGTAATGTCTGTACATTGTATCTTAAAATTGAACCGTACGCCATCTTTAATGCCAAGTTCATTACATTACTGTGCTTGTACTAATACCGTGCTTTATTAATAACCACAGATTATCTAAATGTTCTATTTCTTCCCCTTCCCACATCTACAGCATTCTATGTTATCTAAGCATCTATGTCTACAGGTGAGAGAGACCTTCAATTTGTTTGATCAACAAAAAGAAACATCAGATCTTTTATCTGATGTACTGCGACATAAAACAAGTGCCACTTTGTTCATTTCAACAACTTTAAATTCAAGATGAATTCAAGATGACATGATTTTCTTATTTGTCTCTGAAAACCATTTGCAGTATAAGCACAGTAACCATGTCAAGTTGTTACCAAACCACAAATCGATCATTTAGCATCACACTTCCATGACAGTTACCACGGTAACATGTTTATGATACAGACAAAAAAAATAGAACATGTTCCTCATGAATAATTAATTCACAAAAAGTCAAACATTGTTTAAGGCAAATAAAACAGAATCAATTTGCATGGATGCAACATGAATTAAATGTTTCCCCTGGCTGTTGTGTATAGTTGTACAAGAAGTCCTGGTCTAGATCTCTACTTATGTTCTGGTAATAAACAAAACAGCCTTCAGCTCTTTCAGTATTTATCACCTCATTCACTGAAGCATGTGGACTTCCACTGCAATAAATTCCCTCGTACTATATCACCCACATCAAACAGAGCTGAAGAGTGGTGTTTAAACTACCATTCTGAGGTAGGTTACAGGTATGAATTAACATCTTTCCAGAGTGAAGAAATGCTTAATGAGTCCATGAAGAAATGTTTAATCGAATTCCAAACATAACATTTTGAGCTGGAAGTGCCAAGCAAAGACACATATTTTGTTGTAATGTTATGATTAGCAAGTAATGCTCTGACACCTACGTTAAACTGTCATGCGTATCTCTGCAACCCTTCAGATTCATAAATTGCACAATTACCATTCAAAAAACAAAGATGCATATTGGAATATATTTGTTTCTTCTAGGTTCTGCCTGTCTGTGTTCAGACATCTCAAAATGTTGCTCTGGATGGTAAAGCCCTGCACAGCCTTTTGGGTAATAACATCTAAATCTTCAAGACTCATTGTCCATGCGCTAAGCACATCTCATTGCATCTCAGGTTTTGAAATTCATGGCATATTTCAACATTACAAGACTACTGAAGCCTTGCACCTGCTGAATGGCTGAGTGTATCATAAAGATAAATACCAGATGTTTCTAGAAAGCTTACCCTGACTGAGAATGTCATCACAACTCCACGACATAAACAAGGCGACTTATAAAGATAACACATGTAATGTTGCCATACGATGTTCCCCTTAATCACAAAAAACAAAACAAAATATGCAGAGCTTTTGGGATTTCACTGAGATATCATATCCATGTGTTGTTTGAAACCAGGATTAGAGATATTGAAAATATCATGAAATATTACAGGGTGTTTTATAAGTTACCTGTCTTACTTCAAAACTGGTCTCATGTAGGTTTTGTAGCAATTTAAATCTTAAAATTGCCTAATTAGTGTGCCAAGACAAGTTTTTGTGCCCTGTCTTCAGAACTCTTCTGAGAACTCTTTTAGAGAGAAATGAAAGTGTAAGACACATGTGGAAATAAAACCTAACAAAAAAAATGTCTGAAAAATACAGGTCTAGGTTTCACTGTGGTATTTGTTAAGATCTCACCTAGGGATCTCATCTAAACTGTACTTAATTTAGTTTGTGTTCTTTGTTTTTTTATTTGCACAACAACACAATTAAATGTTTGTCTGCACATTTGTCTGCAGATTGCATATACTAACTACATCTGTAAGTTTTTTACCACTGATGGCTGGACATTGATTATAAACATCTCAGTAGCTACAATAAACCCAAACTGCAATTTGACCAATCATGTTATATTGTAATCATGTATAAATATCAGTTCTCTCAACAGAGTTAATGGCATTAAGCAAAATGGATTTTTACATGCTTCTTACAAAATATTTCATCAAAATCCAAAAAAAAACATGAATCAAAAGAAATGTCACACACACAGTTTTTCAGACTTTCAAAAAATGATTCACACAAAACAGGCACGTCTAGCTTTTGTTGCAGTGAAATTTTAATTTTTTACCTTGTCTCTTAACTTTCCGAGTAAGAATAACCAAAAAATTCCTTCATTGTGCTGAAATTCCTTTCTGTAACACATTTTGTGCTTGTTTTCTTTGTCCTCTGCCATCACTTCAGTAAATGCCATCATATGTTCTACACAAAGACACGAAGAAGCAATTGCAACTGAACAAAGTTGAAAACTCCAACACCTTGGTACATAAATGATGCTTTTGGCAGATTTAAAGATACAGTGTTCTTTTAGCCACATTTGATTTGTGGAACGCCAGGGCCAGGAGCATCATTCAGTCTGTATTAGCTAGTCTGAGCTCTGTGCTCTCTACTTATCCCTGACACCTGTGATTTGTGGAGGGCTAGTTTGAAGACAACTGTGAACAAAAAAAAAAAACACACTGTGGTAAAAGTCTGCAGGACTTTGAACAGTAGCTTCCAGCAGATTTCCTGACAGGATTTGCAATGATAAAAAGTGCCTCTGTTTATTGTCTACATGTGCTTTCACACTTGCTTCAACCTTTGCAGGAACACACACATAAACATGCCCTGACTCCACCCATAAGAACACTGTATCTTTAACCCAGAAGGTGACGTGCATCCAGGTTCTGTTGAGTTTAGTTTGGCGGCCGCTGTGGATTGCTGTGTCCCCCACTCTCTCAGTGCATGTGTGTTTGCTATGAACCAGACAGATCCTTATCAGCACACAGCAGTGAGGTGAATGAGGCTGGATTGCCAACAGGAGCTGCCAGGAAGTGTTTTCTTGGCCTTTTTCCTTCTCAATAGAAGAAAGCAAGCTTGCGTTCTCACATTTTGTCATCCCAAGTGGCTTGAAGTCAGCATGTGATGATCACATACTACTCTTAACTGTTTTTTTTTTCTTTTTGTACAGGATTCAAGTAGATGATTGAAATGCTGCCCTGTTTATATATATATACAGTTTGTGGTAGAGACCCACAGTTCAGTTTGGAGTCAGTGTGAGCAGAACGTTTGGCACTGATAGAGAACTGCTGATGAAACAGGACTAATAGTATTCAGCACCCTGGCAGACGCATCTCAAGTCTAATCAGTGATTTTTTACATGTATACCATCAACATGAACTCTGCACCACTGTTTCTGCAGTGCCATAGGTAGAATAATAAAATGCAGGGGATGGCCGGTTTAAGGGAGAGGCTTTGTTTGATTGCAATTACACTAATGTGAACAAGACAACAACTGTTGTCTTCATTATGGTGCAGTTTGAAGAGGTTGTACCCCAAGCCTCAGACATGATGTTCTACACAACATTAAGGAGTACTTAGAGGTCAAATTCAGCCAGTTCAATGACCTCTAAGAAACCCAGATATTCCCTGACAAGACAGAAGAAATACAAAAAGAAAACGTTACATTAACTGAAAAAGAAAATGTTTTAAAAAAGGTTAATTATTTTACCATCCACAAATACATTGTGCCTGTATTTTTTCATCCATGACAATCAACATCATGGCTTGATGCTGTTTACTCCACACGGTGCGCTATGAACTTTATTGCCACAGTCCTGCTGTTTATTAAAGTGGATGGTGACATGTTTAATGTGGTTAAGTGTGTTTTGTGTCTCCACAGCGCAGGCTACAAGGTGGTTTCATACTCCAGACGCTCCTGAATGAGTGTGTCATCTTTATACTGGAGGCGGGGTGGGGTGGGGGAGGAGTCAATGGCCAGGATAGCTTTACGTATACTCCTGTCCAGCACATGCCTCTCCCATGCAGGGTAGCGATTCCTGCACAAGTCTATTTTGATGACCGTCTCCTCCAGTCGGGGGGCACGGGAGGAGGGTGTGGAGGGGGCGGTGGGCCGCACTTGAAAGACGGGTACGCAACCATCTCGTTCGCTGTACTTTGCCTCACGGTCAGCGTCCCTGGCAAGCGTGCCTCCACGGTTAGAGCGTAGGGAGTTGGTGGCGCCTTCAGGGGGCAAAGTGAAGGTTGCAGTGGGGTCCTCAAGCTGGACCAAACTGGCCGAACGGCCAAAGCGTGGCCCGTTGGGATGGAAGAAAGCGTAGTACATGAGCATGAAGACAATACCGGTGAAGAAGCTGGAGAAGATGACGCAGAGGGCGGGAACAGCGAAGGCATCCGTGCTGGGAGGTGAGCGGTACAGATACCACAGCGTGCTCAGGGCCGTGTTCTCCAGCAGGATCATGAAGTAGTAGATGAAGAGCCGGCATCGGGTGCGACCCTCCTTCACGTTGAACCAGCTAAAGATGTAGATGATGCCCACCACCATGTCAAAGACGATCTCCTCCCACTTAGTGATGCAGAATTCAGTCTCACAGTGCACGATCCAGAAGGTCATGATGCACCAGTGCAGCACGATGAAGATGCCAAAGTACAGCTGGAACACGGAGGCGAAGAGGGCAAAGGTCACCACCCGTGCAGCGATGGTGAAGAAATGCCAGCAGAACTGAATGATGACTGCAAGGTAGCTAATGGGCTTCTTGTCATCACGGGAGTCACGTAAGGCCTTCTGGTAGGAGGCCAGAGCCCAGGCTAGTGACACCAGAGAGGCAGCCGCTGTCATTCCTAAAATAAAGCAGACAAGTGTTCATTATTATTCAATATGGAAGCCAAAGTGGCCATTCAAAATACGTGTGTTCCATTAGTAAAAATGTTTCACTGTTTGTGTTCACAGTATGTGCTTAATGCATATCTTTGGCTATCTAAAGGCTGTTTTTACCACAATTTATTACACTGTTTGACAAAATAGTAAATAAATGTTAGTTTTAAACAATAAAACAATCAGATAATTCTGGGTTTGGGATTAGCATCTTGAATCTATTGAGTGTGTATTGTAGCAACAGTATATAAAAGTTGAATGTCTTTCAATTCTTTTAGCTGTTTTTAATGGCAAAATGTGTCCTCTGTGAACGCTTGCTAACCCTGCAAATAATGTGAAAATCTGAACACACAGACACCTAGACACAGTTTATGCCATAAGCAAAAAAAGAATATAGTATTATTTAGTCTTATAGTGTTCTGTTCATCTCCTTAAGGGGAATAGTACATAACAAGTTATAAATGTAAACTGACAAGAATAGCCCTGACACAAGACAACGCTAGTTTCAAAAGCAGAATAGGAAATGCTCACCAAGCATGCAAACGCATTTATCTCATTACTACATCTTTATGTATTCATAAATCATGACTCTGGAGGATACAGTCAAGTGTGGGCTAATGGAATAGTTAATGCATGGAACTGTCCGGCAAAAGCGTTTTACATGGAGCCATTCTGTAATAAATTTGGTCAGTTCACATCTAGGTTCTCTGCCATGTCACACCACACTGAGGTTTTCAATCTCAGGCCCTAACGAAAGCTAATAAAAAGTGAATAAAAGATGTGCTTCACTCTGAATTGTTTTACTGACTCAAATGGGCCATTTTGTTTTCTGGAATCCTTCAAGAAAAACTGAAAAGCTTAACTCAAGCTTAACCTAAACACAAACCCCAAAAATGACACGTATTTTAAAATAATATATTCTAAAGGTATACGTGAGGCCCCTTTTAAAATAAAGTTATTAGTAAAAAGTTAAATTATTAAAGCTAAGTAATTATTAATTAGACAGATACTTATATTAGACAGATAATTAGGAAGGTGTACATTTATGGTAAAGTGATTTAAAACATTTATGCATTAACCATTTTATATTGCAATAGTATATGACACCAGTTTTGTTGACACCTAGCACCTTTTTCATTTTATGACACTTCACTGGCACACTGAGTGAGATGTCCATCTTTGTCTTCGAAAACAACAGCACTGGGTTATGCTTGAGAGAGGAGGGTTCACCAGTCAGCTGCACTGAATGCAGTACCAGTTCCAGCAGTGACTACAGGTCTGTCTTTAGTGTTGTGACACTCTGTTCTCTTGGAGTTGGCTGCCATGGTTACTGTGTGCTTGAGCTGATGGAGTGATCAGTTACTTGTAGGAGTGAGTGATAGGAATAAAAATCTCTTGTCCTGTTGGTCCTCACGGAAAGATGAACACTGAAAATCTTCTACTAGGAAACACTAATATATAATATTAGCATTGTCTATTGTCCCTTTGTGATACTTAAATATGTATTTAATATATAAATATTATTGCGCTCTATTTAACCAAGCAGTTTCTGGGCTACTGTAAATTCAAGTACTTCTTTAAATAAAAATGATTAAATCTTAATAATACATTATTATGTATTTTATATTCCTCTGAGGATGTTTTGTGAAGCATTTATGTAAAAGGCACAAATGTCAACAGAGATTTGGAAATAATTAATGTACAGCTGATCCCAGAATTTCTCTTTGATAAGATACTGGTCAAATGTTTACCATTCATGCAATATTGTCTTTCATCTGGAGTTTCGACCAGACAGCATATGGCTCTTACATTTCCCACTAAAAGTCTTATTCTCCTGTTAGATAAAAGACAAGATAAATCTGACACTCTCACTGCAAATTGTTCCTAAGAGATATCATGACAGACTCTGAAAATATTACAGTCCTTTTTGACCATGTGCATAAATGGTCATCCATTTACTTCCTTATAGCTGAAATTCAAACCCAAGTCATAGCAATACAATTCAGCCCAACATCCTTTCTATTGTCCTTCAGTAAATTGTAGCGTAAGCAGTGTTGAGATAACAGGAAATTTTCCTGCTAATTATTTCCTGTCTCTTCCGTTCTGTACTCACACAGACGGACATCAGCACTCTGTAAAAATGTCTTATCTTACGTTCCACTAAACAGAATGCACATCTCCGCCATGAATAATTGAATTAGTTCTCATGTCAAATGATGAATGTACAGAAACGTGTTAATTTGTGTCCAGATAAATATAGTTTTCATTACTTTGTGACTTATTGTGAATTATTACAGGCATTCACAAACCTAAATAGTGTACATAAATAGTACACAACAGGTTTTTACTGTGAGCTGCTTGCTGCTACCTACATAGTCAGCTGCCTTTTGAGGTTGCATTACAACCATCATAATCTTATTTTGGCTGCATATTTAAATTGGCTACCTTCTGGTGCAGACTTTGCGTCAGGGGCGTGTCTAAAATGCATTTAAATGCTGTCTCTGTTGCCAGCTCAGGTTTTGGAAGGCAGTAAATTTAACCAGTTTCTCACAGGCTGTCACAAATAGATTTGCCAATTATGTGCCATCTGCATTCAGATGAACTCCGCGTTATAGACATTCTAGACCAAACAAAGCAGAAAATCAATGGTAAAGATTTTCATTGACAAAATGAGCTAGCACATTCGGCATTCAACAGTGATTGAGCACGCTGGCATCTGTTTTATTATTTTACAGACCAAATACAAGCACGGATGCCGAATCTGATTTCTTCTCATCTGTGGGACAGACAGTGTGAGGTCAACAGTCCCTGAGCGAGTGCTGTGCAGTGGTCACGTCCTCTGAGGAGCCGTTTTCTATAACATTATCCAAATGTGAGGAACTACAACTGTAGGACTACAAGGGTGGAGAGATAGTCAATAGTCTTTACAAGAGAGGTCACTAATTAGCAAGTGTGAGCCTCAGATGTTCCACCTACAGACCGCCCACAGTCCATTAACAAATTGTCTGATGCATATTGCACACAAAACGCCATGAACAGGCCGAGACCAACGTTCTATGTCTCCTCAAATCTGTTGCCAAATTTCTAAAGTGCTCCAGTGATCTATCTATCTATCTATCTATCTATCTATCTATCTATCTATCATGTACTGTTTGTTTATACTGTGAGCTTGTATTGTATTTTCATTTCGTTTATTTACGTGCTTAACCCACTTAGATTAAATCTGGCCCATTAGTAGCTGAAGTGAGCTGAGGGGGTGTAATGACTACTTTGCAAAAAGAAGTAATTAACTGACAGAGGCTGTAATTCTTATTCTGTGGGCTATCTGGTTTGTGGCTTGGCTCCATCGCTCTCTACAAAAGTCAGGGTGCACGTATATCTCCCTCCCTCGTATCTTGCGCACGTGCAGCGCATCCTTAAGAGACGGTCGCCACGGGAACCAGCCGCGGTCCAGCGCGACTGCGAGAGTGGTGATGTAATGCTTTTCTCTGCTCCTGCTCTCGAAGGCTGCAGTAATTTAGAGAGAGAAGGAGGGCACAGGCAGAGAGAGAGAGAGTGTGTGTGTGTGTTGTGTGTTTGTAGGGAGTGTTGTAGCAGCAGGGTTATGCAAACCACAGCATCACTGCAGTATCATCTTCATCTGCTTCTACATGTAGCATCTTCTCGTGAAGCCTATAGCAGAAGCAGCCTTATACCAGAGGTATCAAATTAATAATTGTAAATGAAGAAATTCACCCCCCCTCCCATTTTATAGACACCCATATGTTCTTATTTCACCTGTGGAAGGCAAATGGAACATTTTCAAACAATACAGAGAGCACATAAAATATAGAGCACCGCCTATACGGACTACTTTTATGGTGCTTTTATGACTGTGGTCAGTATGAACTGTTGTGGTTTGGCAGAGATAAAAGAGCTGTGTGAAAATTATTTGAGCATTCTCACTTCGTACAGCATACAGGTTTGGAACAATATGGGTGTAAATATTAACAGAAAGTTCAGGCCAGGGTGAACTAGTACTTTTATAAACTCTTTTTTGTAAAAGAGCAATAGTATGAAGACTTAACCTGAATCACTTTAAATCAAGGCCAACTTTACACATTTAGAAAAAGACATTCATTATACACTAGATAAAAACATTATAGTGTACTTAATTTATCACATTTGAAATAAACAGTAATAGTGTTTTAAACGGACATCAACCAAAATGTTAACAAGTATTTCTTTTAATTGTGTTTTGAATATATTGAACGTATTTGAAAATAATTCATTTTCATTTTCAATAACTCATTTTCATAATTGATAATTTTATCTCTCATTGCTTCAATATGTCACAACTTAAAAATATCTTGATATCATGGGGTCTTTAGGATGTTTTTCTTTAGTAGCAATACACACACATACATACACACACGCACACACTATACATATAAAAATTATATTTATGTTTAAAATGTATATACAAAAATATTTTAAACAATTTTGTAATAATAACATGACAAGGAAAAAAACTGTTTATGCTAGATATATAAAAATAAGTTATATAAAAGTTGCTTCAAGTTTCAACAGTCCATCTGGCACATTTTATGAGCAAGGCTTTTTCCTGTGTTGAAATGTTGAAGGAAATGGTCAGGCTGAAAAGTGGCCCATTTATGAGAGATGGTTGAGTGTTGCTGTGAAAGATTTTACATCTGGCATGACTCCAAAGTGAGACTATGTGAGAGAAGTGCTGAGAAAAGATCAGGTCTCACTGACTGACACTTTATTTTAAAGCAACAGTTACTGGTGAAGTCGAGGAGAACGTGTGTGGAAAGCAAGCGAGGGACAGCCAGAGCAGAAAAACAGATATTAAACGTGTCCTACATTTCAACCACTGCGCTACTGCCGTCCGTTTTCAAATGTTAACCAAGTTGTTCATTCCAAACAGGAGAAACAGAGCTTTTAAATTATGACTGTACAGCTGTGTTATGATTTTACATTTATTAATTTGGCAGATGCTTTTATCCAAAGTGACTTACAATGTATGCAAAGTTTACTTTTTTTAATCAGTACTTGTGTTGCCTGGAATCGAATCCACAACCTTTGCACTACTAATGCAATGCACTACCAGATGAGCTACAGGAACGATTTTACACCTCGCTCCATGTTGTTTTAAAATGCAAGAGCAACAAATCTCAAAAGAGAAGTCTTAGATGAAAGATGTCTCAATATCAGAGGATTCTCCACTCTGCTCTACCAAACACCTTGGGCAAAACTGTCTCTAGACCCCATTCCCAAAACAGAACAAACACTTAAATCCTCTGTCTCAAAGAAGAGCGTCTTCACGGCTCTGTTGCATTACGAGCTCAGGCCCCTTGTTTTCATAAGTCACTTCTCAGCCTTGATCGGAGAAAAAATTGACAGTCCCTGGGCACTTTTGTTTATGGAAGATTATGAAGAGCAGAGGACAGCACATAAAGGCACTGAAGGTTTAACTGCTAGACAGAGATCTGCAATTCACAAAATCACAAATCAACAGAATAGCCGTTTACGAACAGCTCTGGTATCATGACTTGCCAAACAGTAAATAGAAATGAAGGGAAGAGCCATTATCATTTTTTATGAGTATTGGTTAATGGAGGCTGACTGAAAGGTCGTGACATTGTCGAACTGAAGGTTGTAAAGGGCTCCACAAATCTACAGAAGTGTTCTTTCTTTCCAATGAGACAACTGAGAATAGATTGTTTCTATATTTATATTTGATACCACAATAACAGATTACTGTAATAAAAAGGATTCAAATACCAGCAAAGTATTCTCTGAAAATGATAAAGAAACACTAACTATCATTTTTGAATGACTAACTACAAACTATCATTTTGTATGCAGTATCTCATGGTCACTGATTGGACTGTGGGTGGTTTGTGGGCATGTCTTCTGATACTCAAACTACAGGTTGTGTAACATCAAGAAATTATATCATTAAGACAAAGTAAAGGATGTGTGCGTTTCAGTATGGCTACAGTTCATTATTAAACAGAGCCCTAAAGATACTTACAGTATGTTGCTGTACTGTACATTTTCATGGCACCCAGAAAAATGGGTGAACCTATAAAAGTGCCCCAACATAAAAATGCATTTGTTTGAAGGCTTCCTTTTTCTAATAAATGCTCACATTTGGCAACCCTATTGAAAAAGCACTCTGCCTCTCCTTCCTGCAGCAGTTCTTTATATTCAGTGGCAGTTTGGCTCTCTCTTTCTTCATCTCTGTTATATAGACAGGATGAGATATATAAAGTGAAGTATGACAGCAAACTCTGGAGTTCTCTCTAAACAGCAGTGGTACCTGTCCTACCCTTACAAGAATGTACTGTAGTGGTTCCAGTACCAGATGGCCATAATGTATACCTTGACCTTGCATGGGTAAGTCATGCATCACAGCCCTTACATCATAATCCAAAGTACTTTCATGATATACTAAATTATTGCACATCTTAATTCACAAATAGAGTCTTTGTGTGTGTGTTTCTACCAAAGACTGTGTTTGTGTTCTTAAGTTACCTTGTACCGCCTGGAGCTTGTGAGTCTGTATGATAATGCAGAGTTGGAGCACAAGTTGAGGGGCGCTCTCCAGGAACGTAGCCAGCAGGTGGAGCATGCTGACATCTGCATATTCATACACCATTCTCCAGTAGAACCTCCAGCGGTCATTCTCTCCACTCTGCCTGCTCCTGATGCCTAGGTAGATGGTGTGGAAATACCTGCAGAAGACAAACAAAGCTTTGTTTGGGCATCTTTTCCTCTCTGAACTTCTGTTGAACTCTGTGTGACAGGGAAGAATTAAGCATTGCAGAATCTGAAGCTAAATAAACCCAGATAACTGCCAAATTACAGCTATGCTGTTATTCAGACAGTCTGACTGTATGATATAAGCAAGAGAATTCTATAGTTCTTATATCTTTAAATGGTACAAATACATTTTATACATCTAAATAAACACCTTAATATTAAATATATGTTACTATTATTTACAGTATATATATATAATAGCAACAGAAATATAATATATGGCAATCAATGTAAATATCTGAAGAGGGCTGTTACCAGGCAACAGTCCTAGCACAACCTATCTAGTTTAGTGCAACACTGTTGACATCACCAGTTTCTCATATTTCATAAAATCTTTTGCTTTAAAGGGTAATTAGTATCTGAAGTCATTACATTTAGATTTTTGTATCTATTTTTCATCAACAAAAGCCAGGATAACAACTAAACAAAGCTTTTACAGTGAAAGAAAAGGTTAAGCGTGACAGCCTATCACAGACAATGACATTTATAACAGTGCAAGAAATTGCTACACAAAGATCTGTTTGTTAATAAAAAATGTCATCTGCTAATCCTAATGGATTGGTGAAGAATGTACCACAGTTAAGGTTGTTAGGGTCCCTCTGGGAGTGTTTTATTGTGGCATGTGACTCTGGGGTTAGTGTGTTGTGATGTTCCTGGAAAGAAACACAGTGTGCTGTAATGCTAAAATCACCCGCTTACAGCGCTGTGTCCTGCCAACTACGCGACCTGCATTGCTGCCCATTACAAAGTTTACCCTTCTAACCCGACAGGCATCCGGCCAAGAACAGACACACACTTTAATTTAAACACACTAATTTCCCTCCTGAGATTCATTAACAGGAGTTAGGTGCACAGCTCCTTTGTTATTCTTATCTTAACAAGAGGGTTTCCCAAAACCATCCACAAAACCATGAACAATAAAATACTTATGAAGTATGAGGATTAGATTTAATATATATGTGTATATATGTGTACAAATGCTTATGGGGATAATGTCTAATTTGCATGATGTTTTCTCATTGATTTCTTTGAGAGTGGCTGCCGCCTACACTGTCTGCCAGATTCTCTCAGCTACAGTATGCACTTTAATCGTTTGTATGCAAAGCATGGTTTTATAGTACAGTACTTGCCAAGTTCAATTAATTCACTGGCAATTAATTTACAAGAAAGGGGATACATTGACTTGTGGCCAGAGGAAAGTAATACTCAAAAGGTAAAAGTAGAACATTGCATTAATATCAGAATAAAACAGCATTGCTTAAGGCATCCATGTTTGTTGCACATATGCCTATGGAATTCAAAACTACAACTCAGCCAAATATGATTGTCACTCCTAATCCTCTTCTGTACACACAGAGCTTGATTATGAGAGTGACGACCATCTACTTTAACCAAAGTCACTCTGGAGTGAAACTGGAGTGAATTTAAATTAGATTTACATTGTGGTCCAGAATCAGTTTCAGGTGTGACACCTGTATTCAGTACACACAGAGAACACAAATGTACAGGACTCAGGCCAGTTTTTAAGCAATTCTCACTTACAAAACCGTTGCCAATGTCTAGAAGGAAATCTTTGCTCAATCCTGTTATTTCAGCATGCCTACAGAGCTTTAGAAAAGTGTTCTAGATGTGTCAAGCTAGATGTTCAGGCAAAACTCCGGCCTATTTTGTGATACAATCTTGCTTTGACATAGCATAAGCCTAGTTTAGCAATTCATACAGATCCTCTTGCAGATAACAGGCAATGTTCAGCTATAAACACGGAGGGCTGATGGAGCTCTCATATAAAACCTGAAAGCACAATTTACCCAAAGGCACAAGTTAACACTATTCATTACCCTCCCTATTTCCAAAAAGCACTAAGTATGTCAAATAACAGATAACTATACAGATAATTGGAAATGTTTTCTGGCTCTATACCAGCATTGACTGATTCAGAGGAAAAGAACATGATGACAAAAGTACCGCAGTCCTCTTGCGCGGCAGCAGGGTCGTGGTGTGATCTTCTGGCTGACCTTAAGAGTGGGCATCTGTCCAGCTTCTTTATCAGATAAGTGGGCTTCAGAAGAGGCCTGCGCTGGAAGACTCACCGTCTTCTGACATTTCTAACACTTACCCTAAAGGCCACGCTGAGAAAGGCCTCTCATATGGCTGTTGTTTGGATTACAGATAAGCCACAAGCCGTCTCTGTTTCCATCTCTGCAATATGTATCCCTTTCATTCACCGTCTACCTGAAACCATTGGTCCAAGAGGTCTGGCTGGGCTCTAGTTGGCATCACATTATTGCATGTTGCCAAAAGCAGGCTATCTAGCTAATCCCCATTCGAAATGAGATTAGACAGATGTTGATGAGCGTCCTCTTGCTATAATTGAATTATTTTTGCAACAGTCTATGCCAATCAGAGCGGTAGGGATGGGGTAATATATAAACAACATAATTGCTTGGTGAAGTCATGATGATTCAGGCATATATTTAGACCACACAGTTAAAACCAACATGTGTGTGGCTTCCATTACTGTCTGGCATTCTTCATTCTGATTGGTCCACATTTTATAACACTTTTTATGACTGCTAAGAGTAATTAAGTATGGATGACATCACACTGTGCAAACCACATGGCTGGTGCTTGTGATGTGCCCATCTGTATGTGTTCACGTTTAAAGCTATTGGTTTGATTAAGCTGATCTGAGGCCTGTGGTTTTATATTGCCATTTTCAGACAAGACACATCCTCTTCCTCCTGACATTTCTCTTCCTCACATCAGGCTAGCAGTCTCCTCTTCATCACTGTCTCATTTAAACTCCCCAACCGTCGCTGCTACTGGCCATCACACACACACACACACACAGTGGCACAGTGGCAAGCTCAGTGTTGCTCTAGCCTGCCAATCAGGTTGTGGAAAACATCCCTGTGAGAGTGCTTAGCATCATTTGTACTGCTGTTGTCCTATATTGCATCATGTTTCTAGAGGTAAATGCACAAATCACACAACACAACCTACAACTTTAGTTCCATTTTAGTTCCATTCCTGGTCTTCAATCAAAAACAATAATGAAAGAGTTTGTGTTAAATATAACCCAGACTCCCAATACAATTATATATATATATACAATGCATCATATTCTAACTGCATCCTTATTAAATACATAAAACAAACTCTTATACTCATTATAGTTTTTTTTTAAATTTCACATTAGTAATGGGGTGAGGGGTTGCATGCATTTGCATAGTAATTATGATAATTAAAATTGTATTTATGTAACACCTTTGCAAATACGTCTTAAGGTCTCAAATAATGTATAATAATCTAAACAGTTCCAATAAATAAATGACCACAGGAAACAAAACAACAATGTCAAACAACCAGTTAATGCTGCAAACAGCATTTGTTGTTGAGATTTACATATACAGATGGAGGAAATATGTAGGAGTTGAATTCAGTTGGAACTCTAGCTGTTACACAGAGATCTTCCACTCATTAAGGAGAGTCACAATCTGGGAACAGAGAACAATCTAACCTCCAGAACAATAGAAGCAAAACCATGTAATTTGCATGAGAATAAAAAGCCCATGTGAAGGTCCAGATGGAATTTTTACATTTTCTGCACAAGACGAAGTTTATCATCAACAAGCATTCCAGTTCTGCCTGAATCTGTTTTTGCATTTTCAGTTTGGCCCTGCCCAGCTTTTTCCCCCCAAGCCCAAATTCTCAGCAGTATGAGAACTGTGTGTTTATAGGATTTTAAACTAATGGGACAGCCACTCAGTGTCTTATCTTCCTGAAACACAGGACAGGATACTAAGGAAAACACAATAACTGCATCTGTGGGCTGGGTGTGCTTATTTCAGGCAGAATGTACAGTCACCTGACCGGGGAATGAACCCTCTATAGTACACTTACATTATGAATGGGGATTGAGTCATTGTTTATTCATAACAGTTCGATTGAGGTCCCAGTGACTCTGTCCTTGTGTAGCCTACACTATAAACACACACACACCACAAAACAAACACACACACACACACACACACACAAATATATACATAGTTTTTGATGTATCAATTCCAGTTAAACCTTTAAATACAAAAAAAAAGTTAAATACTTTGTCTGTGCACAACTGAGCCATCATTATACAGCACTGACTCACAGGTGGCCATTCATTGACATTCATGAGAGAGAAATTCAATTTAATGACTGTCATGCTATAAAATCCTGCAGCCTTCCATCCACTGAAGTTATACATACTGCTGGATTTGGCTTATATGCTTCAGTTGATATACAGGTATACATTATATGATATGCATGTTCACACAGACTCTTCACGCCTGAAAGAACTCGACCTGCTGATGGCAACAGTAAGAAAAGTCAGTTAGGAACAGGACTTTGCTATTACTGCGCGGGGCACTCGGGACTGTTGAGTGACAGTCGCAGACAGGC
>JBAJNP010005505.1:0-28843 GCA_036877545.1 Yasuhikotakia modesta
GACCAACCAATTACAGCCATAACTGTGTCCCTTCCTCAAAAAACTAGGGCCATGATTGGTTGATAAGAATGTTTGTTCAGAAGCAACACAGAATGTTCTACAATGACAGTACATCAGATTAGACTGACAGGCTGAGATGTATAAGAGCGTCTCGTGAGAACTCACCCAGTGCTGTTGAGGAAGGTGTGCTCTGTGGTGCAGCTTCGAGACATGGATGAGGGGAGGAACCAGAACGCTGGAGTACATCTACCATCAGTTCTTCTCTCGAAACCATAATCACTACACAACACACAGATGGTAGAACGCATGAAACACTTCATGTCCGTCTTCACTTCTGTTATTTAGTCGGTACAGAACAATACAGGAAAAACTGATCCATTTTTAAAATACTTTTTTCTATTTAAGCTTCATATGCTAAACTGTTTGAACGCTTCTTGTAAACCGTTTCTTCTGAAATGTGTAAATACTGACATGCTCTAAAAACATCTGTTGGAAAATGACTGATTTTGTCAACCAATAGCATAAGCTTAGGGTGGAAAATAGTTTTTTTTCAATCAGTGATAAAAGAGGGATGTGCATGGATACATTTAGTTTTATATATCTTATACTAAACTATCTTTTATCGTCCAGTCCCACAACTCCTACACAGTTGATCCCATTCATGAAAACAAACAGAAGGAACAAGCTGAAGTTGTTTGTCCTACAACGCGACCGAGTCGCCCAATCAAGAAAACAAATTACACCAATTATCATGACAAGCTACACAGATGCTGCCTGCTTGTGTTTGCTAAACGAACATTTCACTTCCTGATTTATAACTTCCACACTTTGTTCCGTGTGGCCGCGAGGGACCTGCAAATTTGGAACGGTATGGAAACAACATTAATAACTTCACTAATTCCTGAGAAAAGGAGGGAAGAGGCCACATTTGAATGATAAGGAATGCAAATGGAGGGCTTAAGTCACAAAGCGTGACGCCGTACAGATGTCAGGGTGACGCTGCTGAGGGCTGGACAGTGTGTTTATGAGAAGAAACACGTGTCTGTCTCTGTCTATCGCTGACTCATGTCCCTCCCCTCACAGCAGCTGTGTGCTTGACTAGCTTCCACTTAGCAAACATCCTCTTCAAGCAAATCCTTCTGCAATGCTAATCTGATGCAGGCTAGCCATGACTGAAGCCCACATGCTGTCTTAACTCCTCAACGTTTCTCGTGTGTCTTGATAAGATATCGGCTGCAGTCCCACCCAGAGTATTTTTCAGTCAAATATTTTACTCTAATGCTCGTGTTTAATTCAGTTTCTCTTTAAGGCGAGCTCACGCTGCGAGATGAAAGAAGGAAATAATATTAGACCTAGAAATTTTCTTTTCTTTAGGTTAGGATGCCGCCTTAGAAGGCAGCTGCCTTTGTAGACAGTAGACATCTCACTAGCTCACTATATTTTGAAACAGAGCCTAAACTGTAAAAAGCCAATTAAAATAAAAAACTTTGTGCACTTACCACTCAAAATCAGATTCGGTGCAGTCGCAGGGCTCAGAGATCATCGTGACGGAGTACGTTTTACCCATAACGCACCTGGCTATAGCCTTGAGCTTTCTATAGACCCTTTTCACTCCCATGAGACAGTGTTCACCCTACAAGCAGGATTTACATACATAAAAACATACGTACACACACAAGTGTAACAATCCTCTACAATAACATTGTTTTATTCTGTTTCTGCTCAGGTTTATTTCAGTTTTCACATAAATAATTCATAACAACAGGCATATGTTCATCACACTGAAAATAGAAAAAGAGTGTGAAGGCAAAACTGGAAAAGAAAAAAAAATGTTTCTACTCATACTTTTGCTACTTCATATTTCATATCTCACATCCAAACTCCGCAGGGTTCGTTTAATGAAAGGTTTCAGGGTTCTAGGCTTCTCACGTCTCATGTTCTTTACAATAAAGAATTTCCTGCTCTTTTGATTACACGGTTCCTCTGAACCGGCGTTCCACATACAGCCGTTTTATTTTGGGTGGAGGATTTGTGCTGGTGGAACGAGAAAGTTTTGTTTTAAAGCCGGGGTCTGTTGCTGGCCATGCAGTTTATTTTTTATATCTGGATTGCATATTTATCAGACTAACTGGCGCAGAACGAAACAATAGGAGCCTGCAGCGCTTGTGTCAGTCTCCAGGGCCGAGTCTTAGATACACAACGTAACGTTTCACCTCATCAGCCTGTTACTTTACATCCCGGGTCAATCAAACCCCAGGACCTCAGTTTTAACGGTCCAGACTCTGACATTGCACTGTCACTTGTCGACTTCTGTTGACTTTATGTCTTCAAATTGTTACAAAATCTGAAAGTCTGTCACAGTTACGGAAGCCTCCAGACAGCGAGTTCTACAATGCTTCAGAGCTGAAGCAGGACAATCTCCTAACAACTGATGGACTTCTGATGATCTTCTGTGAGGGACACTTTGCTTCTGGCCTGACTTCTGGGACATACATTATTCTATCTGTTCCAATACAGGTCCAGCACACGGCTGGTTAGAGGGATTGTCATTAAAGTCTGACACGAGAGGCCAGGGTGAGGCAGGAGGGAGGACACATACACATCCAGTCCAGTCTGGAGTGGACTTTATGTCATTTAAAATGTAATTTTCATGTAAAAAAGCTAACATTAGCTTGATCTGTTCTTTCTCACAGCGTTATACCTTTATAACCTTATACCTTATATATATATACCTTATACCTTATACCTTAACCTTATAACCTTTATACCKTATCTTTTTTATCAAAGTTTAAAAAATAAAATAATTATTGCCGCTGGCATTTTAATTTGTGCAGCTGAAGGTTTCATAAAATAATAAACACTTTTTGTGACTGTCCTTGTTGTCCTTCTGTGTGAAAGGGAGGAACAATCTAATTTGCTCTTATCTTCCAAAATAGTAGTTCAATATACAGCAAACGCACCCTAACTGAACTCAGAATGTTCCTTCCTGTCCAGCCTGATCATTTATTAAAACAAAGCTGCAAAATGCTTTTCCAGAAATCTGTGACTTTGTGACACGTGAACCAATTTGTTAACTCATGACTGCCCACATTTACACATTAACGACATCATCATCTTTCCAGCCAATCAGGAGAGATGGTGTATATCTGAAGGTCTTAAACGTACGGCAGTAAAACTAGGACAGTTTATTAGCTGACTTTATGAAGTAAAATTTATACAGCGTTTAATTCCTTTAAACAGAGTAAACGGATTTCATACTCATGTAAGGAGGGTCTCACCTGGTCGTGCAAATTCCACTGCAGGTAGTCAGACTCCGTACATCTTCTGTTAAAGATGGATCTGAAGTCAATCTTCACCAGCTGCCATTCTGAGCGATGACTGACGTGACCAAAGATCCTGCAAACAAAGGCACAACGTCACCCACCACACGGCCGGCACACGGAGACCGCAGCGACTCCAATGATTAGAACGAAGCCGAGCGGACAGGAAGAGCAAAAGCTTAGCGACGTTATCCCAGTCAAACCGCATCAGTGGGAACCTGCGTCAAACTGTCAACAAAAGTCTGAAACTCGCATTGAGGAACGTCTGACACTCAGGAACTGTGACACTTTTAAGGGCCTGTCAGAAAGACAGCAGAAAGTATCCAGGAATATTCTACAAGAGGAAACTTCATGAAATATTTCTCAAAATAACTTTAGGATGGGCTCGTTGCAGACGATTTTGAAGAAAAGTATGATTTGTTGTGATGGATTTTGTGTTACTCTTAAAATATGTTATTTGTGATGTGGAAAAAAAACACCGCAGTTTATTGTATGTGTTATTTTATAACTCATAACTCAGTATTCTCAAGAAGTAAAGGATTTATTATAGTAGGTATAACCTTATTGGCGTTTATTTTTATATGAATATAAATTAAAAATGAAAGAATATTTAGAGTTTAATATTTAGAGTGTTTCATCTAATCTACGTCATCAATTACATTCAGTCTGGATGTTTCTAAAGGTTACCAATAAAAAATAAAGATGAATCTATATTGATCATCCGTACGTCATAATGAGCGTCTCTTCTCCCGGTTCCCCCAGCACTCCGTCTACAAACAGCGGAGAAGAAGTGAAGCTGTATTTGTTCCAGACTCTTCCCTCATCGAAACTCAACCTGCACAGAAACCAGCAACACATCACCAGATCACATTACCACAGACACAGCTGGCCAATAACTCACACCGACTTCAGTGCCCCTTTCTGACATTTAATCTAGATTACGAGACAAAAGTATTATACAGTCTGTTGGGTTTAATGAGAATATTCACACTCTTCCTAACCACACCAGTCATCTCGGTGTGATTGCATCGACTTATCTTAGAAAAGTGTGCATGAAAAATTAATAATGATATTTGTGTGCATGTTAGGATTACCACAGGTGCCTGATGGGAAGAGGGGTGTGTCTAATAGCCACTAAAGCTCCGCCCTGGTCTAGATAAAGCACGCTGTATTCCTCATCAAATATCTGCAAGAGAAATGGACAGTTTCATTATCTGAATATTTACAGTATACATGTACAATACCAGTCAAAGGTTTCCTGTCAGGGCCCTACAACCAAAGTCAGGATCTCTTATGCCATAATCATCCAGGAGGTGACATCATTTTGGTGGGAAAACAAACATCCCTCTCCAGTCATTATTACAGACATGCAAACGCAGTGCAACAGTTTAAACAACCCGCAGGGGATATTGAGGTAGTTAGGAGCCGGTTGCCAGGCTAACCTAGTACAGACTGAATCTAAAGGCCATGATTAGTCAATTTTACCAGTTTTCCCTAAAGCCTGTTAAAGCGTGTGCTAATGTAAATTCTTGAGGTGCAGTTAGGCCTCAAGGCTTCAGGCATTTAGCACGAGGAGGAAAATGGCTGATGGTTTAACATGTACTGGGGGCTTTGAGAAATCCTGGCCCCTCTGTGGATGTTACGGTTGTGTAATGAAAACTTCACAGCTAAAGTTTTGTTTTACTTTAGCTGTGAACCCAATTGAAAAGTTGTACCGTTAAACGCCAAACTGGAGTTAAAGTAATGCCAGTGTCTTCGAACTGGTTCTTCATTTAAACTGATCAACATAAATCTATAATGAATGAAGGCTGGATGGCCATACACCTGTCTTCATTTCTCATTTTCTCTTTCCAATTAAGATGGATCAATTCACAAAATTAGATCTGAAATGTGAAATCACTGGGTTTTCTGGTGTAGTGCTATTTGTAGCGTTTTCTCTCGAGAGCTGCAGTAACTCTTATAAAAGTTTATTTATATGTTAAAAATGATGTACAGTCACATTGCAGTGTCCTTAAACTGTTGTGACCTCACAGACTGATGTTTTAGGATCACATGACTGTATTAATATTCTTCACTTTTCATATCGATATTTCTTCCTCTGGACACCAGGCCTCTGATGTATCGGCCAGCGCTACATAAACAACAAAATCTCAGGGCTCCTTTAAATATGACCCCATGTTATTTTCATTCATAATGTCAGATGAGTTATGGCAATATTTCATCTTCACGGGAGGGTTTTCAATTTGATTAGATGAAACCTGGCAGCCACAGGTCTCCTGTCCTTGAAATGATGTTATTTCTCAAATCCGAGTGATTGTAATTCTCTCTGACATAAAAACACGCGTCCCACCCAGCGCGCTTTAACTTTTTTGCCACATCAATTTTCTCTTAATTATTTAAGCCCTCCATCTTTAATTAGACAGCTGGCCCCATAAATTTAAATCACATCAGCAACTGAGCGCCCGCGGGTATCCATACATGTCATTGAATTTAGTTTCCTCTGAAGGTGTCATTTGATTATCAGCTCTCGCATGCGACGCATGCATATGCAAAGATATGCATCAATGCTAATATAACTGCCGGCGCGCCCCCCGGTCAGTCACCTGCCGCCACGTGTTTCCTGCGTCAGATGTGATGAACATGCTAACATTGCTGCTTGTTAACTCGCTGCCTATCGAACCTATAAAGAAAAGAGAGAGTAATTACTGTACTGCTTACTGTAACATATACAGTTCATAACTGAAGCTACATGAATATAATATGTTTGTTCTGTTTTACAACACAAACTGCACAATAACTTGTGCATACTACACAGTACTCTTGCAAGCGGTTTATTGAAATATGAGTATTATTTATGTCAGTGACATTTTGACTATTTTAAATTAAATGAGTACATACAGTATAAAAGAGAAACTGTAAAATAATGCATGTAGTATATATTATTTTTAGATATGTGACAATTAATGTTTTAAACATTTTATAAAATCATTTAATAAGTCTATTTTTCAGTTGCTCTGTACGCTGAGGTGCAAAACTCTCAAACCCTTAAATCTATTAAGCAGCTCAGAAAAGTGTTTCTTCCCCACAAGGGGAGTAAAAACTGTTACCCGACCGAATCAATCAACTGAGCGTCAAATTAGAGACTAATATCTAATAGTCGCCTCCCCCTTGGATTACTTATCCAGATATTTACAGCGCCGAGGCATTTATATGTCATCTGCCTGCATCCGGAGGCAATATAACCCCAGAAGTCTGAAGGAGTAAAATAGAAAAGTGACAAGCGCTTTCAATCTTAGAAAATAAACACCTGAAGTTTGAGGTGGTGGGAGTTTGTCGATTTTAAAGACGGGAAATGATGTTGAAGAAATAATAAGAGCAATATAAACACTCCCTGTCGCTAATCTCAACGGTAGCACTTAGCATTCCTGTTTGTTTGTGCTCACATGACACTAATCTGGTTTACGGTCTGCACAGAGACATCTGTGCGCAAAATAACAGTGACAGTGCCGCAAACTATCAAGATGAAAGAATGACTTTGAATATATGTTGAGATTTGTTGTTTCATCGCACATAACTGCCTGATATCAGCCATTTCAAAAAGATATGAGAACTATCAAGATTTAAAAAATGTTTGGTTGAGATGTTTTGCTGAGCTGGGTTAGGATGGTTTAGCTAGTCCTCAAGTTGACAAAAGCCAAAAAACAGCTTGTTCAAAGCAGTTGTGACTTTGGTAAACGTCCCTAAAAACGTGCTTCACCTCAAAAATTTGGCGCTCACCTGACGCCACAATGATTCCCGGGGCCGACTCTCTGCTGGCTATGTTTCCAGAGGTGTAGGGATTCGCTGACACATGCAGGTGAAGATGAAGGGAGCAGTACGGCTGCAACAACACAAACAAACCATCAACATCATGCAGGGTCCTGAATCGATAAAACCCCCGCCTGCGCGAAACCGCATTGCGCTCGGACCGCAATAAAATCCCATTAAAACCCCAGAAGCATTAAGGCTGGTGACTTTTCCCCTCCCAACATTAATTTTGATTGGAATAACCTTTAGTGACACAATTCTCATTACAAGCGTGGAAATGCCAATGGTAAGCACATGTTGCAAGGGCTGTTTAGAGGTTTATTAAAACTTTGACATTTTGTAACAAATAGCTGCGTAATGGATGGTGAAGGCGAGGCGGGCGTTGGGAGCATTAATTAGTGAAGTTTATCAAAGGGTAATTATTTGTGTTTGCGTTTTGGGGGGTTACGGGGCCGTTCGGCTGGATAATATCTTAGCAGAATGACATAATTGTCTGGTCATCTGAAATGACAAGCAGCATTGATTTCACAGATATATTCCAAAGCTCATGTGTAAAAAACACTTTCTGTTTGCCTTTAATCCGCTGCTTCCTGGATACAATGAAGCACAAACTTTAGCGTTGTACCACTTGTTTCAGGGCGTTGAACTTTTTTTTACTTATTTTTTAACATTATGCATTTTAATAGAAAATGAACCTTCCAAAAAATATTTTTTAGCTACTATTAAAAAGAACGCCTCAGATGTGTAGATTTTTATCTGTAAGATGGCAAGCTTGATGAATCAGGTACGTCGGATCTCAGGCGGTGAGGATAAATCTCTCCACGCTTCTGAGCTCGTTCCTCCTTATGGCTGCCCCTCTGTATTTAAACTGTGACATTAACTGAAGACAAATAAAATAAACCAGTATGAGTGTGAAAAGTGTTTCTTCAGCACTGTTTACTTTCTAAATGTTGACAGGGATAAGAACGGCCCTCGCTGAAGAAACATCCTGCTGGGTTGAAGTCTGAAGTACCGACCCATCAGCCGCTTTCTGACTCACCAGAACACAGTGGATGCTGTTTCCTCTCAGATCTGCGGACGGGGCCTGCAGGAGCCTCCAGTCTCGCCCTTTGTTATAGGTTATATATGTCTTCACCTCATTATTTATCTTCTTATTGGCCAGGAACATGCCTTTAATTCCTGCCACCTACAGAAGAACAGATGAACAAACACTCTCTAATACTGAACATGCGATATCTCACAAACATTTCCTCCTATTTATCTTGTGTCCTTGGCGACACATTGCCACAATGGCTTCCCATTATACTAACAAGCCAAGTTCTGAAAAGCCCAGCAGTTGCCGGTAAAGTCATCTATTAAAGTAAAAGGAGAGTATGTGAGGGTAATCCGTGTCTGTTCTGAGCTGAAGTGACATCTCTTCAGGGCCTGGAATCTCTGGAGAGGGGCAGAGGCGATCCGGGACGAGCCTCGCTTCTCAATAATTGATGAATATATCAATCTAGCAGACAGCAGAGATTTTAGCATATGTTACACGATGGTCACGACCTCAATCAAGTCACTGGACTTCTCGTCCTATCAGAGGCCAGATGCAATTTTAAGGGGGTTGCTATCATCAACAGTTTAATTATTTGATTAGGAGATAGCTTGACACTTGGTGACCTCGGCTGAAATTCTCGGCTGTGTTGCGTCTTCCTTTCAGCATGAGGAGAAACTACAGGATTCTTTACAGCCATCTACACCAGAATGCTGAGTCACCGGTGGGGCTATTTTGCATTGTCAGCACTAAATCAGACTCATCTGTAGTCCCACAAAACCCCAGTGACGTTCCTGTATCCCTACTTTTAAACCGTTGCTTGTAGAATTGTTATGAAAATGTATTTATTCAAAAAAGACGCCAGGTGACCAGGTGTCAATAAATGTTTGAAAGGTGTTTGTTCTGTGAAGACTTACAGTATCCAACTACACAAAACACAACTACAACCACAAATATCCAACTACACAGCTACACAAAACACACAAATCTGTGTAAATCACACACACATGATTTTGGCATTTTTAGTGTCATGATCTACCAACTGAGACCCTGAAACAGTAAAGAACAGATACACAGTCACCAAGCATTAATTTAACACACAGGATCTGGGATCAAATTAAGAGTGTGTCTCTGAATTAAACACACAGGGAAAGATCTGCGGAGAGCAAATCGCTTGATTTCAGGGTCTGTAATTCTGAGGTAATGCAGCGATAATGATGTAACAAACCCTAAATCATTTACTAGTGCAATAAATTCAATTAGAGTTAAACCCAATTAGCATGAATTAGCGTGTTTAATCTTCACAGGCTTGAATCTGAACACAAACACGTGACGACAGAGTTCTCCACAACCTTCATTCATCCCGTAAGACTAAAACAGTCGTGTTCTGGGGAATACCTCATACAGATCTATCATGACGTTCCCCTCAGGACCCATGCTGCTCATGACGTTCTCCAGCGCTAACGTGTAGTAGATGCCTCCAGACTCCGACACATACAGGTTATACGTGTCGTTCTGGTTCCATTCCTGAACCGCCGCCACAACCCGGTTCTCGTCTGTGCTGATCACATGCAGATCCTGGAAAGCAACAGATACGGTGCAGCTATTTTAATAGGGATATCGCTAATTAGTTTAGCCATATTTTTAATTAGTCTGCCTGCCAGCGCTTGAGAAAATGTCCAAACATGGAAGATAACCACCTGTCATGTGTATGTGCATTAGCCACACACACACGCACACAAGATACACACATACACACACACACACACACATATACACAAACACACGCACAAATACACGCACAAACACACAAACAGGATCTATACCTTTAACATAATGTATATGTGTGTGTGTGAGAGAGACAGAAATCCCCAATTATACAGATGGACTACATTTTCTCATTTAAGAGACTCCAGTGAGGTCTACTACGGTCCAGTCCACAGCATGAGATCTGACTTCTTACAAGCCCGTTCTGATAAGCGTGAAGATTTAACAAGCCCTCGCTGTCTTTTTTCAAAAACAGAAAGTAGGCCAAACTCTCAACAACTTAAGCGCCTTTATTATTCACAACATCAAAACACCTTCACCATCTTATTTACATACATCAGCAGAGGACGACTGTAACCTTTAATGTGATTTCTGCCTCTAATCAAACCAGATTGAATATGAATGTGGCTTTTGGGATGTTGAGCACAGCTGGAGCGCTGCAGCGTCTCACCCCGCCGAGTCAATCTGATTAATAATCAGTATCAGTTCTTCCTCTCGCCCGCTTGTTGTTCTGCGGCCCGTCGCCGAGCAAATATTCTTATTAGCTTTAAATTGAGCTTGGCAGTTTGGCAAAAGCCACAGAACCACACGCTGGCAGTTTGAGAATTTCATCTACCCCAGACCGCGCAACGGTTGCCGGGTGCGCGCTTTAAGAGACGCCAAGAGCTTGATTGAATAAAACGTGTTTAATTGTCACGTCAACGCAGCAGAATTTAAGAGTTGAGTAGTAACACGCTGCCCTGACACGCGAGGGGTCCGAGCGACATCTGGCGCCCCAGAAACTCGCCGGATGTCAGGAAAAAGCTGATTTTGTGAGGTTTTAAAAGCTCACGCCGTGGGACTCGGCGGTCGGGTCCGAAACGGCAGCGTCTGTGGAGCGTGTCACAGTGTGGCAGATTTTGACTTCCTGTCGAGTGAGTGTGAATGAGGCACTGTACCTTTGGAAGGGTGTATTTTGGAAGCTTCATTGGCGTGAACACATCTCGTCTGGATGACGCGTAGTAGATTGGACGACCGCCGGTTGACACCTTTGGTAATGGAGAGACACAAAGGCACAGGGACGGGGCAGCACAACTTTAGAAAGACGTGACATTTTGAGTGGTTTCAGAGGAAAAATGCAGTTACAAACGTGAAATGTTTGTTTGGACACGTCAGGGCCGGACCGAGACACTAACAGAGACACACGTCACAAACATTCCTTTACAAACATCTCCTTTAATATTGTGCATTTATATTATTTTAAGTTAAGCTATTTTATCTTTACAATGCATGTGTTCTTTATGACCCAGACACATGGAAACACTTAAGTTACATACACAAAACTACATACACATCATTTTGAATTATATGTATGAGTGGCCACATTAACCAACAAACATAGATTGATTCAGTAAATTCACATGAAGGACTTTAAAATATTTCCCAGGTTACTCACCTGTACAAACACATACTCATCCTGGACCACCAGGGAGTTTGGGTCAATGTATCCAGGGAACGGTTTCCCCTTGTTAGCATCTGTGCAGTTCTGAAGTTTGCATGTGACATAAAGAGCCTCTGCAATAACAAACAGTGTCTGAAAATCACTAGCAGCAGCAGAAATATAAGGCTGCAGCTAACAAATGCATGACAGGAGATCACAAGCTATGAGGAACAGCCACTGCCAGTCTGTCTGCCAATCAAAATCAATGTGGCACGAACAGGCAAAAGACAAACTCAATTTCAGCTGAATGTTGCTTCATTACTGCTAATTATTGGTGACAGTTTCACTGCTGTTCTGCTGTATCGCTGTAATTGGATGGATTTTTTGGTGCAGAACTTTGTGCGTTTTGCCATTTTTAAAAAACTCAAGTTTTTTACCATAAAGCTCTAATGTAAACAACAAACTTTCTTCTGTGCACCCCCATAATCTCTGTATGCAACACATTTGTGTAAAAATAATATTAATCTTTTATTTAATATTAAACACATTATGTTACTCATAGCTTTGAGGTTTTGTGATGCGGTGGAGAGCGTTTGAGACTTCTGGACTCACGTGTTTCTGAGATGCTGGTCTCCAGGTGGATCAGACCCGGTTCTTTATCAAGACCCATTTTAGACCTGCAAAGATGAAACGATAAACCACACTGGAAACAATGTTCTGAAATGAGCTTTAAATCAAAACTCCCTTTGTGTTTTTGTACAAGAATGGATTGTGCAAGGAAGAGCATTTGATCTTCTGTGACGGCT
This sequence comes from Yasuhikotakia modesta, assembly GCA_036877545.1. NCBI lineage: Eukaryota > Metazoa > Chordata > Actinopteri > Cypriniformes > Botiidae > Yasuhikotakia > Yasuhikotakia modesta. The sequence continues at coordinate 12,154 of JBAJNP010005505.1, forward strand.
AAAAATCCATGTTAGCCTTCCCAACAGATTCAGGAACTATCCTCAGAATCCCAGTTCTGCTAAGCTCCAATTTCCATCTCCATCTCTCTGACAGGAGCAACCAGCATATCCTGACATCATTAAAGCTAAAGCCCTTCTCATTTGCTACCCAAGAACACCCGCAGGCGTCACACGTGTATCTCTCACTCCTGTTACTGTGGAAAAAAATCATTGTTGCGTGAAATATTTACTTGAGACTGGAAGTCAGAGAGCTGCTTTAGTGAACATCAAAGCTGACTACCTCAAGACTTCATTATCACACTTATAGCATGTATCGACACGTTTACAAATATAGCATCACTTGTTACAGGATTTTTTTTAAAGTCATGTGTAAATTTACTTTAACGTTTATGCAGGTGGTATGCTAGTTTACCAACCAGCCACAGTCATCCAGCTTAAAAAAACAGTTCAGAGCTCAGTCACGTCCAGAAAACAACATTATCCTACAGCTTCACAAATTCAAACAAACGGTTAATTTTCTAAAATTCACAAGGAACTGTCTGGGGTTTTGATTTGACATCAATAGCAAAGGTAAAGTTCTGACCTGTCCAATTCCACCTGGAATCTAAATCTGTGTGGGTATTAGGCCAGAACAGAGTCCGATTGGATCAGAGCTCCGTTTGAAGCAGAAATCCATTTCATCCATCTAACACTGTGTGTCTTCAATCATCTCATATTCTGAAGGTGACCACAGCAGTGTAACTCAATTTCATTTCACACCGTCAATAGCGAGGAATCTCTAAGAGATCCTGTCTGTGGATGACACATCTGTATATGCCAGAGTTCATAAAGCAGAATTAGTGAGAAGAGTTCATTACCAGCCTAAAATGAACAATACTCCAGGCTCCCTCTCTGATGTCTCTGTTTTTGTCCCACTTTGACTGTGCTTATGTAAAAGTGTTCTCAAAAACTGAACTTGCTAAATGCCTACGTTGGTTCCTACATGACTTGTGAGAGGAAGAAGTCAGCAACAGAACAAGAAAATAATGAACCAATCACAGGAGAGCATGAACAGAACTCTGAGGTCCACTTTAAATGTCATGTGACATGACAGAAATCCTGTAATCGCAGACTATTGAGGTGAATGCTAGATCTGTCATTTATACTGTAAATAACAAAAATGTAGGGTGGCATAGTGGCTCAGTGGGTAGCCTGTTGCCTCACAGCAAGGTTCCTGGTTTGAGTTATATTGGAATATTGAGCCAAATTGGGTAAAACAAAATTGCCCTTAACTGTGAGTGTGTGTTTGCTCTGCAACAAACTGCTCATATTCAGGGTGTCCCCGCCTATATCCTGAGTTGTTGAGCTAGTCTCCAGCCCTGTGACCCTGAGGAGGACGAGCGGGTTTAGAGAATGAATGAACTGAATGGATAATAAATATCTGACATGGTTGCACACAGTCTTTGTATCTGATGGCGTTGACAGGAATGTCATGTATAAAAAGCCTCACATATCATGAGAAAGGAGGAGTAGGTGACATCAGAACCTAATACTTCTAATCTAGTTTCACAGATTAATCTATTAATACAATTATTTATTCGATTCTTGATGTCGCCTACTCCATCTCAGAACTGACATATGTCATCTGAATACACCGCTCAGAAACAAAACAATCAAGCTCAAACACTTTTCGGTTTATTCCAGTTTGTCCCCATGAGACCAGAGATAAACACGAAATCGAATCGCATTTAGAATTCATTTCTCAACAGTTCAACTTAATCACTTCAGTCTAGACATCCATTACCCACCCCATCAGGTTAAATAAGCTTCCTTAATGACTGATCATTTGCAACACTCCATTTCTGACTTCAGATCACTAACAAGATCTAATGACCACATTCATGAAGCTAGCAAACATCTGGACGTAAACGCTGGGACAACGTTTGTAGAACGTGGGGTCTCTGGTTTCTCCTGCATGAGGCTCAGAACGCAGGAGGTCAAATGATTGATGTTCTAGAAGCAGAAGAACAAATCACACAGAGAACTTACCAGTAGAATCGATTGGGTGCCACCCGCTCGTGAACAAGTTGCCATCGACGACCGAACTCCACAGAGCTGTAGAGCTGTGAAAGACATACTGTGTTCATTTGAGGAAAACTTGCCTGTTAGCAAACGGATGTTCAGTGTCCATACGTGATCAGTATGGGGTGCTTCTAAACTTTAGACACCTTGGTCCCTATTTTTTTCCTCTCAAAACATCCACAATATATTTTTGCATTCTAAACACATTTAAACAATATTTCATTGTGACACCTTGATTGCAAATGATGCACAATAAAATGTAATATTTACACACATCACAAAAACAAAACAACTGTTAAATCTTTTTGTAAACTCTCACTATAAATTAAAACATGTAAAACTGTCTGTTAACTGTGAGTGAAAAACAACCTTTTTGTAGGAGTGAAAAGCTGTCAGCATTAACAAAATATTCATTTATTTGTAGTTTGGATTTAGAGAGCAGTTCAATTAGGTTGGTGATTGTGTGACTGTGTTTTTGTTTGTAGTGTTTGGCTGCGTGGATCAGCCATGGCCAGTCAAGCGTGTTGTGCAAACAGTCAACTATTAGCCTTTAATTGGTTAATGATGCTTTTTAGCATGTCTGTTTAATTGCAATTTATTTTCAGTGTCCCTCCTTCAAGGGTAAAATCAAAGTTGATTTGTCTGTGTTGACAAGCAAACCGTCACAAACGCAGCAGGTTTGTTTAGCAGCAGTATTTTTTGTATACCTGAATATACGTTTGGTAAAAAAAAAAATCACTTTTGGTATAAATGTTGCGTCAGTTTGACATTTATCACAAGCTGTAAAAATATCAACTCATCTGGCACTCAGAAGTACCTGCTATAATGATTTTTTTAACCCCACACTTATTTTACATTATATCCTAATTAGTAAAGAAAAGACGCATTAGGAAAAATAAAGCTAGGCTTGACTAGCTAAATGATCTTTTGATTTGCTTAAATCTGATGCTTGAACAATCTTTTCAGAAGAGTAAAAATTTTTCATAATTTATTAGCCTGAATCCACGAGCTCAAACGCACATAATTAATGGTAATGTCCCGCAACCGGGGATCCATAAATTGGCCTAATTGCCAACGTTAAGCTCACAGAAATTGTCTCTTTTAAGACATATTTTCTTTCACATTGATAATAGCCTTTTGAGGCGATATTTCAAGCCCAAATACAGATTAGCAGCCATTTGCGAGCGCACTTTTCATTATTCTAACGTCTTGCTTCCCAGTTTGCTTCTGGAATGTTCTTCATCATCACGGGAGCAAAAACAAACTGTTTTTTTAATGCGTTCAGCGCTTGTTTATTTTTGGCAATAAAAAAACTTTACAATTAGGGCCCCTTGTTGCAGAACGCTGCCTGTCTAATCCTATAAATAGATGCGCTTGGCCATAAGTTTGGATTTGAGCTTCTGCTATAAAGCTTTTCACCTTCTGGTCGTGGCTGTAGGCGAGGATCCAGTCTTCTTGCTCGGGGTGAAACAGGAGGCTGAGGATGTAGAAGTTTAGACGATATTTCTGGTAGGTGGCGCCTTCATCCGAGCTGATGAGCAAACTGCTCTCCACCTCTGGGTCCGTCAGCAACATGATCTGAGGCACAAAATAAAGAGTTGAGAGATTTAGTGCCTGCAGAGTTCCTTCACCGTCCCTCAGGGGCCCGAACGTCTCGCCTGGTGGTCTGTAGACCTTCGCCTGTGAGATTGTTCAGAAAGATATAAAGTTCTGTCTACAAATGCTGTGGAGCCTTAGGAGAGTTTATAATGAGACCCGTCTAAATGTTTTCCCCATTTAAAACAAATAAACTGTCTTGCTAAACAAGGAACTTTTACAAAAACATCATCGCGGATTAACTTTCTCAGCACCCTGAGAATATAAATGGTAAACTTTCGAAAGTCTCAAACACACAAATACAAGCCGGTCGCAATTACAAAAACATCATCAATGCCGTGGCTTCATTTGTATTGTATACAAGACAGGAGGCGGGTGGATTTGATGAATTCACAAACCGTGTTCCTAATTTGCAAGTCCTAATGAATACTTTTATAGTTGTGGCAAGTCACTGTGATGTCTTCATTTCTGATGCCCGATTCAAACGGTTTGATCTGATCATAATCACGGTTACACACACGCATGAATCTCTTCAGAACCAACTCTGTCAGTAACACTCCCCTGAGTCATTTATTATGTGTGTGTTTGTGTAATTGAACCCACCCCAAACTCAATGAGACTCAATCATGTTATTTCTTTCCTGTTTAAAGTGGCATCCTGTTTTTACATTTTAAAAATAAATAAACATCAACAACATAAAAAATAACAATTTAAAGGTCTAAAAGGTTTCGGACCCTTAGCACTGACAGAGGCAGCTGAAGGCATATTTGTGTGAGTGTGTGTTGAGTGATCTGCAGATATCTGTCATGTTAGTGTGTTTTAACAGTTATGCAAGCAGAAAACAGTCATGTTTTACAGTCAGGGTTTCAGTACACAAGAATTGCTTTAAAACACGTTTCCAAAACCCATAAAAAATGTTATTCTAGGTATGTTAAAAATGACCTTTACTGAACGATACTAAAATGTAACCAGTGTACGATTTTTCTGCATGTATAAAACCTTTGCCCAACTATGGAGGAAAAAAAGAAAAACACTGTATATTAACAAAGCAAAAATCTTTTAAGTGAATTTAAATGAGGGGAAAAAGTGAAACTAAACTAATATCATGCTGCAACAAACAAAATGATTCAAAAGAAGGGGGTCTGAATACATTCTGAATGAACTGTACATGAACATCCAGTGTACATGAACTATCATTTATGACCACATATACAGTAAGATATCTGTACTGGATGAAAGACCTGCCTCAGGGTTCACTACAATACAGATTGGATCTCAGTCCTTTTGCTTAGCTACTTGGACGTATACTTGATTATATCGTCGGATCAATAACCATCAGAACCGTCTCGTTCCAGCTCCAGGGACGAAGCAGTCATGTCTCCTCCTCAGCTCAGCAGAACATAAAAACTTCTGCTCCACTTCAAAATCCATTTCAAATGCGCTCTTGACACACTTCTTCAGGGCAACAGAAGATAATAAGTAGATCAGGGCAGCACAACTTACCAACTCATTTGTCAAACAGGACACGCTAATGCTAACGATAGCGTCCGGAACCCAGAGCGCTAGCTCATCAATCACCATGCCAACCGTACAAACGTGACCCAGATGCCGACCAATCAGAGGCGATATTCATGACAAAATGTGATGAATATCACCGACAGAGGTGATGAAATGATTGAGATGTAATACGTTCATGACATGCTGTTAATGACACGTTTGAGGAGAAATTTATGTACTAGCAGAAGTTCTTCATTGTAACGAGTCTTTGTTACGCATCTCTGTTGGGTCCTAAAAGCTTGAAGAACTGATGAAACGGTCTATTCTAATAAATCTGTCCTAAATGAGCTGTAAAATCACATCTGAAGCACCAATAAAAAGAAACACGGTAAATCTTAAAATACAGCGAGACACTGAAGATCTTTCTACAACAATTTCCTGCAAATAATTTCCATCAAATTGTCCACCAGAATAAATAAAACCCAATAAACAGTTTGAGAGCTTATATCATTACAAAAACAAACATTAAGAAAAGGTTTAGACACTTACAGGTTTTAATGCTTGTTTTGTTTGGTCTTACTTTAAATATATTCTCTTGAAACCCACATGATATATACGTCCTCTTAAAAACCCACATGATGGTTTGTTGAGGACCCTAATGGGCCACCGGCCCCCTAGTGGAGAAACACTGTTTAAAGGAACAGTTGACCCAAAACGAAAACATTGTTCTCATTTACTTAGTGGCACATCATATTGCAAATGTTCTTTAACCTCATCATAAAATGTATTTAATGGAAATCCCTCAGGAAACCAGAAACCTTGTTTTTAAGATTTTCTTTTCATGAAAGTACATCATACAAAAATAAGGTTTCAAATATTTTAAAACTACATTTTTCTTTAAAAGCAATAATTTCTTCTTTGTCTTTGAATATCACGACGGTAAACGAAAATGATGACAGTACCTTAAAGGGTTAACAACGTTATTATCTTATTGTCTAGTCAACGACAGATAATCTATGACTATTGAATTTGTGATCAGATGAATAAATTCCTGTTAAAAATGCATACACAAGCTTTAACACAGGAATGTAAACAGAGACTCTACAGTTCTCATTTAAGAGAACGTCACACACACACAATTCAGTACAATCATACACACACACACAACTACACACTTTCTGCACTAGCATACACTCTCTCTTCCTCTGATAACCAAGCGTCATTAAAAAACTGTTAACCCAGCTGTTTGCCCTCTCTGTGCTCGCTTCTGCCACACGTTCTTTAAAACGGTGTTTGTAGGTGTTCTCAGGTGAGCAGCGTTTGTCCTCAACCGCCACAGGAAGTACAACGCGCTAAACTTCCAGCGCTGAGAGCTGAGTTTTCCCCTCTCCCCTATTAGGAGACCGGTGTAGTGAAACCACCAAAATTGCCTTATTAACCGAGGCTATTGTTTGCTCAACTGAGAACTGACCAATTAGAGTGAAATGCTGCGTTGAGTCCCAGGTGAGACCTGGAGGTGTTTGCAAAACACGCAAGCGGCTGTTATTTAATGTTGCTCTGGGAGGCCGAGGTGCAGCTGAACTCAATGTGTTTGTGTTTCTGGATGGACAGAAACAAGATGGAGGTAAAAATCCTTTAAATCATTTCTGAAGTGTTATTTTATTTTTTACATTTTCAGTTTAAAAAAACATGATGATGTTTGATTTGATTGAATCTGACGTCTAGTTTTCTAATCAATCTAATTTTCCGAACATTTTCCAACAGCAGACATTCTGTGATGTGATCCACCACCTACTGGAGTCATGGAGTCACTCACAAACAGACGCAATGAATTCAGCTGGAATTAAACTCCATGTCTCTCCCCCACTGTAGAAAGACACGTTTACAGCACAGGGTCACTTTTAATCACCAATATTCTGTATCTCATCTCTTCAGAATGAAATGTGCATGTCAATATTCAGAGAAACAACTGAAACTGCTGACTGCTCTATACAGAAACCCTCTATACAGAAGCTACATACAGAGTCGAATTATTATAACACTGTTAAAAAGATTTTTTCAAAAAGACCATCAGTGTCACACAAACACAGAGGATTCAAGATTATATTCAACAAGAGCTGAAACAACAGCCATCTAGTGGCCGAGATGTTGAACACACAGTTTTCTTTGTTATTTCTGAAGGTCAGCGACAACAAAAGCTCAACACAAATCTTTATCTATGCAAGCATCCGAGTTTTTATGCCTCAGTTTTTACTGGAACGACGTCACGCTACAGTGTTGCCAGGCGACAGGCAAAACTGATTATGTCTCAAATACTCACTGGATGAAATGATGAGGACTTCATCTTAAACATGCAGAATATGCAGCACACAGACGTTCCTGCAACGTTTTAAATGATCAAAAAACTAAAGTTTTATTTATAAATGATAAGTATCAGTTTTAGAAGACGTCTTCCTTTCAAACTTGTAAGAAGAGGCAAAGGAAACGAATGGCAAGGCAGCTTTAATCTCACAGTTGTCCCCTTTAGCTAAGACACAAGCTTTTTTGCCTAATGTACTTTTTGCCTAAAGTTTTTGATCTGTTATTCTCTTTGTACGCACATATCCCTTCAATTCCTTTCTCTGCGCGAGACACGAGTACATCGCTCGGGTCCAAGAGATCAACCCCTGTTATCTGCCAATTATCCTTCTGAAGACATCCGCGCAGCCGCACGCGTTTGTCAGGGGCGTGAGGGCAAAGCCAGAGCGTGCCGTTGCCGGAGCCGCGAGCTGGTCAGGGAAGCTGAGCCTAATTAAAGCAGCGGGAAGCGGAAAGGTCAGAGATCCGGTGACTTCCACCGTCATGGGAGAATGTGAAGCCTGCGCAGGAGAAATGTCAGACTCACAGCACAGCAGATGAAGAAAAGGTCTCACGTGTGATTGAGAGACTCACCAAGAGCCGCTAACAAGCGTTTTGAGGACGGAGGGAGAGGAATCAGACGGAGGGGGGCGTTTAACATTTTCAGCTCCTTTCAATATGGCAGCAACTAACAAATCACTGCTGCAAACCAGAGGACCTCCTTTAAACAATCTGAAAGGCTTGTGGTATAACCGCACAATTTCTCTTCAGATCTGAATAATGATTTTAATTTCATGAGAGGAACCGTTAAATGTTAATAAAGGAAAACATTCACATACTCTCACTGTGTCATTTATTTTTAACCAGGTTTAAATAAACATCATCAAAAAATCATAATTTATTTTGTGAAATAACTAAATCTGCCACGGTATATTAAATGAACGTGTGTGAGATTCATTGTGAATTCTGATCAGATATGCATCCATTCACTAAAACTACACCAAACCTTCCTAACACACTAACGCTGCTAATATTAAACCACCTAAAACTCAAACAGCTTCTGTTTCTGTAGCTCACCTGGTAGACCATTGCGCTCACGGTTCAAAGGTCACGGGTTTGATTCTCAGGGTACATGTTTTATGCTCTGTGAGCGACCTGTTAAAGTCACTGTCCTGTTGTGCAATTATTTCATTTATCTAAACAATTAATTGCAGTGGTGTCACAAATACTAACAAGATACCATGAAGACACCTTTTAAAATTTCCATTGCTTTTTAGTGGACAGAATGAAATAAACACATTAATAATGAAATTATAAATTGAATAATAAATAAGGGAAACCTTTTCCACAAGTTGTTTGTTTCATTGTTATGCTAAAGTATGAGGGGCAAACTGCCAACATGCAAATGAGGGAAATAACCAAAGCTCTCTCTCTTTTTATCTCTTTCTCATTTTTCAACTCGTCTTTTTTACCTCTGTTGTTTCTCGTTGCAGGCGTTTTGGTGCCTGAGGGTAAACAGATGTTCATCTCTCTCAGTCCAGCCGGTTGTTTCTGTCCCTCAGTGAGTCTTTCCCCAGCAGAGCTCGTCCTATCAGAGCCGCACTCATCGTCTCGGAAGACCAATTCAAACAGTTACCCACAATGCCCGGCGTCTCACACTTTCACTCTAGCTTCAGTACACAACCTTCAACTTATTCCTCGCAAAGTGAATCATAAAGCAAAGACAAATTTGAAACCATGTGAATGTTTATAGCTGCAGTGTTTTTATGTCTTATGTGTTTTAAATGGCTGCAGATTTGTTTCCTCAAATCTCTGCAGCATCCCTCAGATTCACAACACTGAACTTCTGCCTGAAAATCTAATAGCCACTTTCAATGGATACAAACTTGCTCCATTACAGAAGGCAATAAACGCTACTGTATAATTAGCCCCTAATTTTACCACTCAGCATCAACGGCGGAAAAATCGTTAAAACCTTCGAGAGAGAATCCTATACAAATGATCTGAATCGCAACCTTTGCCGCTGATGCTAACTGCCTCAGTCATTTGCACCCTTGCTAATGTCTTTCATCATGAGGTCACTATTGGTCCAGGGCTCCCAGGGGTCTGTTTGTTTTGTGTGCTCCTGAAAGTTGCTGTTTAATGTAGTTGTTTCACTTTTCAATGAAGGCCCTTTTCTCGATGACCAGCTGCTATAAATATTGGTCTTTGAACATGAAAGTACACAGAGAGTTCCTTTGGGACAGAACACAAATTATCCCCACCTGCTAGTTATTGCAATTTCACACTCATAACGGCCAGATCATTTTAAAACAGTGTCAAACGCACCCAAACACACACACATACTAATGCAAACAAGCACAACAATAGAGAAGTTGGCTTTTCACACTTCTGGTTGGCTGAATGGAGACGCCAGCACTGGCCTTTTGCAGTTGCACTTAATACAACAGTTGCTCTGTATTTAAACTTATTGCCAGTTTCATATTTTTAACAAAAAATTAAAAATACATAGTCCAATTAAATTTGTTGCCGCCAATGAAAATGACCTTCTTACAGGTCATACAGGCAGTAATACAGAAAAAAACACACAATTATGCCTTTTTTACAGCATATACTGTAGATTCTATTAATATCTTATCATTTAAAAAATCATGCTGACAGCTTCATCGCACGAATGCTTGGCACAGCAAAGATGGGGGCTGTCTCCATAAAAGTACATCCCAGATAAATAGGACGCATTTTCCACACACTTTTAGGGCTCATCTGAAGCTTAGCTGTGAAGAAATGACATCTGTTGAGTTATCAGCAAACAGTCTCATCACTCAAGGGTTCCAGCGCTTTACACCTCATGAGTTTCTGAAATTGTGACTTGTCTAGCTTAAGTTTAATTCTTGATCTCTGCTTGTGTGGTGATATATGACAGCCAAAGTCAGAGACTGTTTCTGCATAATTGAATCAGGATGTAGCGGGCGAACGTCACTGTAGGGTAAACAAACAGACGTGGCGATGGGTAATTTGTCGTAAAGAATACAGCAAACAGAGGTTTAAATGAGGAAAAATGAACTGAGTAATAGAAAAACTGTCTGTAGTGAAAATAAAACTTCCTCTTGAGACGAAATTGCTATCATTTCATGTCCTGAAATGACATGAAATTTTTTATTTAAATATTCAACAAACTTATAACTGAATTTTAAGTTATTTCAATTGCTTCAGGGAATAAATTACAGGGTTTTCCAAACTAAATGTGTGGCGTCAATAAACGGCAAAAATAAAGTCAGCGCTGGTTCCAGTGGCTAAATTATTGTTTTGCCAGCCACCATCCCAGCACAGATTATTTAACATCAGGAGTGTAATGGGATGAAGAAAATGTATTTACCCTGAAAATCTGATTGGGCTAAAATTTGAGGATGGTGAATAATCAATGGGTGGACAACATTTTCAACAGAGCACACAGGGTTCCTGGACCTGCCGAAACTGTAGAGGGTGCGTGAGATCTTCCAACATTACTCTATTAAAAATGAAATTTTTGCATTTACAAATACTATGTCCTTGCCTTCATGTTTTTTAACCCCAATATTCACACCAAGACACCTCACTTCCTTTTGATGTCATTTCCTGCCCTCTCTCTGCTGTTCTGTCAATACAAAAGGGCAAGAATATGACCAAGACCAACACTAATTTGGATGAATGGTTTTATAAACCTCCTCAGCTCAGGATCTTTCTAATTATTATGGATTTTTTTCTGCTTTTAAATGGGCTGCATTGATTAATGCTGCTTCAATACCAACTTCAAAAAACGCATTCAGACATACTCACTCCTTAATATAAATGGTTGTCCCATGTTACAGGTTCATCTGAAAGCAGAAAAAATGGATGCTGGCTATTCGATTACAGTAGATTACAGTAGAGGAATTAATGCGCACAACAGGTCTGATCTGATAATGCCACATATTAAATATTGAGTGTGAAATGTGTTCGTCTTCATTACGAGACAGAAAACGCAGAACAACGCTAACAGAAGAAAAGAACATTTCTGGAGAGAGATGAGCACTGGTTTCATTTTAAAGTGCTTCTGTTTCGCAGTAGAAACTCAGAGACCTTCACAGATTGGGATGTGAAGTTGTGCTACAGCAGATGTTGATGTTTGCGGCGGCTCAGTCTAGACACGACAGATTTAAAGCTGCCATCAGAGCTGCTGGGACATGGGAATCCCTAAATGAGCTCCAACATCTGCAGGCAAAACCAGATTCATCTGCGGGAAAAACACAGATTATCACATCATGATCGAGCGCCGCAACCGAGACGCAACGCTGGAGAAACCAAGCAGCGACACCATTGCTGTAAAAACTCATGGTTTTTTACTAGCCTGATAGATGTGTCATGTTCACTTGCCAGGGATAAGAACAATATTGAGGTGAATTTTTCGAAAATGAGTTCATTAAGCCCTTATGAGTTCATTAATTTTTTCATAGCGACTCATTTCTCAGCTATAGCTCATCGCTAAACAAACTACAGCTTGAAACTGCCCCCAACACTGCAGAACAGAACCTGTGTTAACCAGAGCATCTTCCATCTTCATTAAAGACTGTAATTCATTAAGTAACAGCCATAATTAAGAAGTAAACGGCGGCTCACGATGAAGAAATGAGGAGAAAAAGAGGTTTTAAAAAGGACAGAGACGCCTTCTCTGCAAACTCACAACCCTTGAGCCATAAATACAAGCTGCCTTCATCGCGCCTTTGATTAAAAGGCGGGAAATTTATGAATCTCATTTCATTCAGTTCATAATTCATCAAACCTCAAAGTAAAAAAAAGTTCAGCCTTATCAATATTAATGATATGAGCGTGTTACGCTTCCAATGTTTCTATATCCGAGCAAAAACTTGCCTGTGCTGAAGTCCGTGGATTCCTGCATTCATCTCATAATTGCTGGAGCTGAAGAGGTTCGAAAATACTACCAAAAGATAAATTAACCAACAGCAAAAACAGCCAAGAAAAAAACCTTCCAATGTAGTGAACGGTCATAAACGCGCGTCAGGCCACTGTAAACGCTATCTCCCTAAAATATTGTGGCACTTAAAAAAGAGGCATCAAAAAGACAAACAATGCAGGAGACGTTTTAAAAGGAGGATGCTAACGTCGTAACTCTTACCTTGCGCTTGTTGTTGGGGCTGACGTACAGATAGCTGAGGATAGTTTTCACTCCCACCTTCTCGTTTAGCTTCTCATACGTGGTCCCGTAATCCGTCGACCTGAAAGACGATCACAGCACATAACGTTCATTAGTTCCTAATGAAGTCCACACTTAAAACAGATGAAGTGAGCACCGATGCTAGTTTATTCACTGAAGCGCCACTCTACTGAACTATCTGTAAGATCTGATTTTATTTAAAGAAAGTAATTGCAGGTTATGAAATGTTGCAGCAATTTTGTTGAAGGCGCATGAAAACATTTTAAAAGTGTTGCAAATAAACACAGCTACAGAATTAAACCTCCAGGGGCTGTTACAGCGCTGTCCTGGACTTTGTTAACACTACACACAAATCTGATCTCTTCAAAGTCTGATTGTCTCCGCAATACTTTGGTAAATGATGAAATCAGATTTCTTCAGACAGTGCATCTTAAATGATTCACTAACTGGGTTTAAAAACATGTTTTGCACTGAAATCACTATTTATCAGTGAGACATCTGGACCATATCTTTACATTTGCATTTGACCAAAAAAGGGCAATTGATAAATTACAAACAAATACACACTGTAATTCAATTTGCAATGCAATAAACTCAAATGTGTGTATTTTATCCAGTGCTTAAGCTCATAATATCTCTTATGTAAAACATATTTCTCGAATATCTGTTTTTAATTTTAAGTTAAGTTTCATTTAAGTTAAAGATTAGATGCAATTTGTGTTCTTTAACACGCTGTCCATCGCGCTGCGGCTCTGCTCATTGATATTCACACAAAATGTCAGCTTTTAATTAAACTTGCAGGGACAGGAAAACATCAGTCACAGCTTAGCAACGTAACAGACAGTTTTATGTTTCTGAATTTGTCATCACCCAATGAATTTCATAACTAATGCCTAATGAGACTTGTGACTTGTTAAGTGACTTAATTTCAAAAGTAACTTTAAAATAAGAATTAAAAATCTCTCTGTACATTAGACAAATGCAGGTACGGTTGATCGAATGTGAATTAAAATGACCACGTGACAAGATGATAATAAAATACATCCAGATCAAGGGCAAAATAAAAGGTTCAATAATGGGCCTATGAAACAAGAACACACCATGACAGCTGCTTAAGATCACATTCATCCTACAAATACTTCTTCACAAATGGCCGCTGATACAAGGGAAACGTTTATCGCTGGACTAATTGCTCCAAACTCAACGCAGGTGTGTGAAAACCCTGGTAATGAGCTTCCGATAAACACACAATCCCAGAGAGGAAACGCTCCGTTGACTGACAGAGGAACTAACAAACGTTTCCCTGACTGCATAAACAAACACATGCCATACAGAGTCACTACAGTCTTGCTCTGATGCAGAACCACACGGATATTATCTAAATGTTTGTCAGGTTCTAGAGCAGAGAACTTCTGCTGAGATTAAATATTGTGCTAAATGTTCTTAACATAAAAACAAAGAAAACAGTTGTGTAGTTTACAGTCATGTAGTCTAAACTAAATTACAATCAATTTTACCATAATTATAATGTTCTTCATTTAAAAGAACAACAAAACAACTGTAACTATACAAAAGAAACAATATTCAAAATCAAAAAATTATAATCAAAATCTGAATTGAAGAGCGCATATTTCTCATGTCCTTATTTCACATGATTTAGAAATGATTTAAGATTATTATACATACACGGTTTGCATACAGTGAATGAAATCAGGTTTTATCCTGTTCCGTGTCTAGACATGTCAATAACAGATTTATGAAGAAATTCAACCTTCTTACAGGTCACACAGAAACTACCCAAAAGCTATTACTGCTTATTTAATAATGAAATGCACATTTCATTCAGTGCTTTTAGTCTGGAACCATGCACACACACACACACACACACACACACAAAGAAACACAAAAAGAGAGAGAGGAAAACATAACCTACAAATTGTTGTTTACGTTTCCTGTAATATAAAATGCAGAATATTGACAACATCTGAAAATAGGCTGCAGTGAGATTTTATGAAATATTTACATGTTCATCTAGGTGCTAATGTGAAACTTGTGTTCGGTTGGGACCTGACATTTTTAAAACGCGTTTTTTTGGGGGACAAAACTTTCGATTCAAATCTGTTTTAGAAGAGGAAAGACTTTGCAGCTCAAACACAAATGAGTTAAAAACAGACATCAAAATATCTGCTCTTACTTCAAACCCTGTCATCAAAACTGCAGCCAGGAAAAAAATTGACATTCTAGATTTGTTTCAGAAACTAGATTTGACTTGCGGTTAGATAACACGACGACTTCAGTGCCATTCCTACATCTTTAAAAAAAACTCTGGAACTTTATCTGTTCATAACAAGCGTGTATTTTTATTTATTTATTTTTGAAACTCTCTTTTTTTAAGATTCTTGCCTGAAGCTGTACAGCAGCGTAACAGTGAGATTTTTCACCACCAGACATTGACCCTGACTAAAATATTCACCCTATTAGTTAATATTAATTTATCGTGTGGCACATACAGAAAACGTATGTTATACAAAAACTCCTGGTTCTAGCAGCAGTGTCTGTCCTTGCTGACTGCTTCCTGTTTGCAATGTTCCCTTATAAAGTTCCCTGTTTAGGGTGGAAATTGATTTTGAGACAAGTTACGATTCCATTAGCGGTGCTGAAGAGCTCTTCCTGCAGTAATTGTTTCTATCTGTGTCTGAAACTAACTAATAAACAAAACAATATATTTTGATTGCTTATTGATTTTTAAAGTAGCATTTATCACACCAAAACTCTGTTCCATTGTTGGGAAAGTTGATCTCACCAAACGGTGACTACAACAGATCAAAAGATTATTATGAGGTAATTGCTGTGAGCAACAAAAAGATGTTTTCGGGGAGACATACATACATTAACCTTGGCTGATCTTGTCCTTAAAATCTCACAAAAATCCACAGTCTAAATTTTCTCTCAAAATATGGCATTTCACGAACTTCAAGATATAAGATCCATACGTTACTACGGTGATGTGTCCATGTTATCAGATAAATACGGACAATTACAATTGTTCATTTGGCAGATGCTTTTATCCAAAGCGACTTACAGTGAATTCAATGTATACATTTTTATTCGAACCCACAACCTTTGCGCTGCTAACGCAATGCTCTACCAGCTGTGCTACATGAAACACACTAAATACTTACTGACAGTTTCATATAGGAAATCTTCCTACTTTAATAGCTTCAGTAAAGCTGTAATTAATCCCTATGGAAAGCATCTGATGAAACTGTGGTGTTCATAAAACCACTCAGATTTATGTGAGGGAGGAATTGCTGTCCTGAAATATGCAAATATCACAGGAACAGGAACCACATGACCTGTCAACCAGCTCTGCCCTAAAACCCGACAGCCGCCCTGAGATGCCCCATACATTAAAACACCCCCCACTAACAGCCCCACCCTGGAATGTTTCATGGGGTAAAATTTATTTACTACAGTATCATTTTAAAGCCACATTTAACCATGCATCTGTTTAACTAACTGTAATCTTTAAATGTAGTATTTTGAATGCAGATGGTGAATCTGTAGAGTAGATCACTGTTATTTACATCTATATGTGGTCATAATACCTGTACATGGGCTGAGACTTCACAACACAGTAGACAATCAATAAAGCATCATTTATATATTTTTGAATTACCCAATGCACCCAAATTATCCAAGGTGTAAGATATAGGTGAACTCTACATGATTAACTGTAGGGCCTTCACAGACACACACACAGACACACAGACACACACACACACAGAGACACACACACACAGACACACACACAGACACACACACAGACAGACAGACAGACAGACACACACACAGACACACACACATAGACAGACAGACAGACACACACACAGACAGACACACACACACAGACAGACACACACACACAGACAGACACACACACACAGACACACACACACACAGACAGACACACACACACACAGACAGACACACACACAGACAGACACA
>JBAJNP010005506.1:0-12280 GCA_036877545.1 Yasuhikotakia modesta
AGTGCTAAGAGATCATTTACATTGTTACAAAAAGAATTTTAATTGAGAAATTAAGTGTAACGAATGCTCAAACACAGGGGGATCCATACGCAGCATTTTATTATATAAAAACATGGTCAGACATGCATGGGTCAAAACAGGCAAACAGGTACAACAAAGGATGTTCAAAAACACAAACGGGGGAAAAACAGAGATCAGGGTAGGCAGCAGGCAAAGGGCATAAGCCAAAAAACAGGCAAAAGCCCAAAGGCAGGTAGATAACATCAAACACAGGAAACATAAAACCAAAGCGAATACTCAGAAACGTTAGCCAGCGCAAAACAAGACTTTTTCCCAAGTAGCAGTGTAATGAGTGTAATGGCCACCACCTGTGGCAGGCGTGGTCCCAGCATGGGGTTCTGGGTAGTGTAGTACGTGACATAAAGCAACTCAATTGAGTAGAGTAACCATATTACTTTGGTTGCAACCACCAAAACAGACCAAGAGTTGATAGGTTTTATGCCAGTAGCCTACGTGATGAACATAAATCTCCTAAGTCTTGATAATGTCAGAGCTGAACAAAGCCATCTTAAGAGTAATAAAGGAACTGCACAAATGCTCTTCCTGGGGTTCAGTCTCAGCCTTAAGCACCTCATATGAGCTAACATGACATTTAAATGCTGTGCAGGATGCCTTCCCGCTTCCTGTTCAGGCTACTGCAACAAATGCTTCTTTAGGCAGAGACATCCTCTTTGTTTGGGATTAACACTTTTGCTAAATGCTAAACAAATGCTAAAGTAATAAGAACAGGGTGTGCTCCTGTATAGCTCAGTTGGTAGAGCAGAGTGTTAGGAGCGCAAAGGTTGCGGGATCAATTCCCTGGTAAAAATGTTTAACTTGAATGTACTGTAAGTCTCTTTGGATCAAAGCGTCTACCAAATGCTTTAATGTAACTGTAAACCTCTGTAAAGGTCATGTTATATTTTTGTCCCTATGTAACCCTTGTGGAATATGTTCAGAAATTATCATTTTTATAAGAAACTATTCTGTTTTCAACTTTTAGTCACTGCATTCATTGCAGTGCACTGCACATCTAAAATGCTGCACATTTTCTTTTGTATTCAGTGCACTGACTGAAACTCATGTCGACACTTCCCTGGACACAAAACATTAGCATGAGCAGAAAGAAACAGCCTGCCTGCACTAGAGGTTGTGTTCTTCCTGCTGCTGTACATTTATCATCTTCTGCTCAGTAAAATTTACACATGCTTTCTACATACCCCATCACTGACCTTCGCAATGCCATGATTTTAAAGCACACCAGTCCACAGTCATTCAAACAGTTTAACTTCAAATAATAAACTTCAAACATCAACAGAACTAATACATTAAACAGGAAAAGCCTAAAAAGTGGACCTATTATTGGTGACACATTGGGGAGCACCGCCCCTGATAGAAGAGCCTCAGAGAGGGATGAAACATGCTTCTCCAGCCAGAGCAATATTAGTGCTTGGCAGGCCAACACCTGGGAGTACTCACTGTACACACTGCACGAAAACTTGCCAGGTTGTCTGGATGTGCAATGACATCAGTTTTGAAATTTTGTGAATGTCAGGCTGAATTCTTGGAGTTTAAAGGTGAAGTGTATCATTTTTGCACAACAGGTTTTCTGTGCTCCAGTGGTCAGCAAAAAAGTTTATCTGCAGGGATAGCTGTCCAAGTGTGTGTGTGTGAAATTGCAGTATGTTTGTGTTTACGCCTCACAAAGGATGGGTAAAATGCAGAGGTCACATTTTAGTTATGGGCAACCATAACTGACAAATGCATGTCAATTTTACTTTTAAATGCCATTGGTGGAGCCAATATTGCTGTGCCAAGGCTGATTGGACTATTCAGGGAAATGCTATAAATGGCTTTTAACTCTGAATTTTGAGATGAGACACTAGGATAGTACGATATTATAAGATAAATAACATTCAAACACTGCTTGTATATATATATATATATATACTTAAATAGTAATTTAACAACAGGGGTAAGACAATGAAACTGAAACACTGGCCAATTTTGTGTTGGAGGTTTCGTGGCTAAATCTTGACATTCCACCAGTGAGAGCAGAGTGTGAATGTTTATGTGTGAATTGCAATGCACACAGCATATTACCCTGGGTGACAAATCAGAGTTAACAAAGAACAAACTGTTGGTGGACTGGTCTCACTGGCATATCTGTGACTAAGACAGCAAGTCTTTGTGATGTATCAGGAGCCACGGTATCCAGTGTAATGTCATACCACCAAGAAGGATGAACCACATCCAACAGGAGTAACTGTGGACACAGGAGGCAACTGTCTCAAAGGGATGTTTTTTTGTGTGTGTGTTTCTTTTTTATCCTTCTGTTTTTCTGTCTTTATGTTCTCTGTCTTTCAAGCTTACAGACCTTCCTGTGATTCCATTGGTTATCAGTGCTGTCAATCATAATTATCCTGCTTCGTCAGTCCTCCCTCCCGTCCAACCAGTTTACACCTGCCACAATAAAACAGCTCGCCGGTCCATTCACAAGCAGCGTTTTATGCTTCCATACACCACTTATTAATTCATTTGATTGCTATACTTTGTTTGTTTTTATATTTATTATTGTTACTGTGTTGCTTGTTTTTGTGTCTCGTGTGCCATGTTCTGTTTGTTGCCCGCCACTCTGTCGTCTTTGTATATCTTGAGATTTGTGGAGAACGGGCAGGTAAGAACATCATGTGACATACATTGTGCAACACGTATCTTTAATTTGTTTAGACACATTAGGTCAGGGCCGAATGCCACCCGCTGTATTTTTGGTAATGTTAGATAGTGTAGATTAGTTAAGCCGTCATTGACGCCGAAGACTTTTGTTCATTCTCTGTTAGTCTAGTTTACATTTACATTTAGTCATTTAGCAGACGCTTTTATCCAAAGCAACTTACAACAAAGCAAAGCAACAAAGTTGGGAAAAACAATAGAAGCAATTAGAGCAAAAAAAAACAACTAGGCAAAGTGCAATAATACTGGCCTTGTTAGCATACCACAGAGAAAGATGTTAGATTTTTTTTTTTGTAGTTAATGTAGTGGCAAATAAAACGTGAGATAGGCTTGTTTATTTTATTTTTTTGTTTGTTTAGTTTGTGTTATGCTCATTTTCTATATATTTATTATTGTTTTTGTATACATTTATATTACTTTTTCACCATTCACATTATCCACCTCCACACTTGTAAATAAATTCACTTTGAAGTTTACTCCGGTTTTGTTGTTGTGTCATCATTCGTCACTCGCACTAAAAAAAAATAAAAATAAACAAAATGTTACAGCCTTTACCCCCTAGAAATCTGGGGTCATAACCACTTTGGGGTGTTTTAAAAGATCTGAAAAAAAGTTGGTAACCGACAAAATACATCTTTCAAAAGACCCCATAACCGAAATGTGACCTTTGCAACCTATCCTTGTGACCTCTGCAACCTATCCTTCATGAGAAGAAAACACACTGCAAGTCGTAAACACACACACACCTAGAGCAGTGGGCAGCTATACCTGCAGCGCCCAGGGAGCAATCAGGGTTAGGTGTCTTGCTCAAGCTTCAGTTGCTACCTGCCAATGCTGGAATCAAACAAGCAACCAAATGATTTTAAGCCCAACTCCTAAACCACACATGCCCCAAGGATGGTTCAAGTGCCCCAAGGATGTCAGGAAACGTTTTCCTCCACCAGCA
Source organism: Yasuhikotakia modesta (assembly GCA_036877545.1). NCBI lineage: Eukaryota > Metazoa > Chordata > Actinopteri > Cypriniformes > Botiidae > Yasuhikotakia > Yasuhikotakia modesta. The sequence continues at coordinate 3,719 of JBAJNP010005506.1, forward strand.
TCAGGCAGTGTCCTGGCCACAATAGTGTCAATAGAGGTCTACAAGAAGAATGGCTCAGAATCTCTCTGGCCACTGTGCAGGGCTTGTATCTGTCATTCCCAAGACAAATTGATGCTGTATATGTATACTAATGAATTATTATGGTCTAAAACCTGGTGTTTCAGTTCATTGTCTAACCCCTGTATTTGTCTTTTCAGGACTTTGGGTGTGACTGTCAGGACCTCAATCTGATCATCCCAGGGTTTGTTGTCTGTGTGTCATGTCCATGTGTTTTCATTCTCTCACTGCATGTGGTTTTTGTTCACATGTCGCCACGTGTTCCCTGGTCTTCGTTTTCCCCCGCCTCCTTGTTTCCTTCATCACACTCACCTGTCTCTCTCTCATTAGTTCCCTTTATTACTTCCCCTCGTTTGCTGTCCTCTGTCGGAACTTTGTTCTATCGTGCCAAGTCTCTGACCATTGATGGAATTTCCTGATCTAGCCTAGTCTTTGTTTTTTGTTCTCGTCTGCTCGTCTGTTTTAGTTTCGGTTTTGTTTTTCTGCTCCAGTTTTCTGTTTTGTTTTCCCAGCATACCTGCCCGGCCTTTGACTCTCCCCCCGGACCTCCTGCCTTCTCTCCAGCCCATTCCCGCTCGTCGCTTCTCCCTGTCCAGCCACGCTGTCTCCCGGTTCTCCCACTGCCTGCTTCGCCGCGCCTGTGCCAGTTGAATCTCCGCCTTCTTTTGTGGGACTGTTTTGTTTTGGTTTGTTTTACTCTGTGTGTTATTATTAAATAAAATCTCTGTCTGTCATCCCCGAGAGTGTTTCCTGACAAAAGTTCCGACCAGACATGTATCCAGCGGCTGCTGATCCGGTTCGCTCCGCGCTGGCGCAACAGGGCGCGCTTCTGGGTTAGCACAGCACGCAATTCAGCGCAACGTCCTGGGAACTGGAGCGACTCTCGGCCGGCATGGCGGAGCTCAGGACCGGCTTTGAAGGACTGCAGTGAGAGGTCGCGGCGGGCCACGTGGTCGACTCCTCCACTCGTTCCCCAGCTGGATTCATCCCTGACCCTCACATTAATAATCCTATCACATTAATAATAAAATAATAAAATAATAAATAATAAAATAAATAATAAAAACATTAATAATCCATCCTCCCTATGGCAGTGACCCGAATTCCTGCCGGGCGTTTCTCTCCCAGTGTTCCCTGATCTTCGCTCTTCGGCCTCACCACTTCGTGATGGAGAGAGACTAAAGTGGCCTACGTCATCACCCTGCTCACTGAAACAGCTCGTGAGTGGGCAACAGCTGTCTGGGACACAGCATGCTGTGGCTCTTTTGAGACTTTCAGGAGGGAGATGATCCAGTTGTTCGACCACTCGGCCTGGGGTGACGAGGCAGCAGCCAAGCTTATGCAGTTGTTGCAGGAGAGCCGCTCGGTCATGGACTATGCTGGGAAATTTCAGACCCTGGTGGCCTCCTGCGGCTGGAACGACGCCGCTCTTCGGACACGCTTTCTGGACGGGCTGGAGGATGACATCCAGGACGAGATTGCTATCTGCAAGCCACCCAAGGATCTTGGGGCTGACCTTAGGGTGGAAACTCAGATTGCTCAATGTCGTCTTCGCCGGTCGGCTCGCTGTTCCTGGATGTTGGAGGGGGCCCAGGCAAGCACCGTAACGCCTTCTCGGGTGGAGCCCTCTCCCAGTGACTCTGAGCCCATGCACCTGGGGAGGATGAAGTTAACTCCCCAACAGAAACAACAATGCCTGGCTCGGGCTCTCTGCCTATACTGCATCAGTAGTGTGGAGAGTCCTGATGGGCACTATAAATAAAACTTCTCACCACTCCTCTCTTTTTCTGCCTTTCCAGGATTCCTTGACTCAGGCACAGGTGCTTTAGCAAGTCCCGGGCCACGTCATTACCTCCTCACCGGCACTACGACTGCGCCATTGAGCTTCTCCCAGGCACTTCTCCGCCTAGGGGTCGCTTATATTCCCTGTCTGGTCCTGAGAGAGAGGCCATGGACAAATACATTAGTGAGTGCCTTAAGGCCGCTCTCATCCATCCCTTCTCGTCCCCTGCTGGTGCGGGGTTCTTCTTCGTCCAGAAGAAGGAGGGCTTCCTGCAGTCCTGTATTGATTATCGTGGCCTGAATGACATCACTGTCAAGAATCAGTACCCCCTACTGCTTATGTCATCAGCCTTCGAAGTATTGCAGGGAGCTCAGGTCTTTACTAAGCTAGACCTCTACAACGCCTATCACCTCATTCGGGAGGGTGATGAGTGGAAGACAGCATTCAACACTCCTATGGGTCACTTCGAATACCGGGTCCTCCCGTTCGGTCTCACGAACGCCCCGGCTGTCTTCCAGGCTCTCATCAACGACATGCTGAGAGACATGGTAAACAAGTTTGTTTTTGTCTACCTGGACGATATTCTGATCTTTTCTCCCTCTCTGCAGGTTCATACTCAGCACGTAAGGAGAGTCTTACAACGGCTACTTGCTAACCATCTTTACGTCAAGGCGGAGAAGTGCGAACGAAACTATGACATCAAGCTGGCTCTGGAGGAGTGGCGACATTGGTTGGAGGGGTCAGTGCAGCCTTTTTTGGTCTGGACCGACCACAAGAACCTGGAGTATATCCGTTCCGCCAAATGGTTGAGCTCTCGCCAGGCCCGATGGGCACTCTTCTTTGGAAGGTTTAACTTCTCCCTCTCGTACCGGCCAGGCTCTAAGAATGTTAAGCCCGATGCGCTCTCCAATGCGTTCAAGCACCCCGGGGAGCCGACACCTGCCGAAGCCATCCTTAAGGGTGGGGTGGTGGTGGGGTCACTCTCGTGGGGGATCGAGCGGCAGGTGAGGCTGCGATGGGGTCACTCTTCCAAGCTAGTTTGCCATCCAGGAATTCAGAGATCTCTGGCTGCCATCCGCCAGCAGTTCTGGCGGCCCTCCTTGAGGGTTGATGTCAGACAGTTCATGTTGGCCTGTTCCACTTGTGCCCAGAATAAGAACTCCAATGCCCCTCCCGCTGGTCTGCTCTGTCCCCTTCCTGTCCCCTCTCGCCCATGGTCTCACATAGCCCTGGATTTTGTTCCTGGACTGCCCCCTTCTAATGGTAACACCGTGGTTCTAACGGTGGTGGACCGCTTTTCCAAGGCGGACCACTTTATTCCCCTCCCCAAGTTGCCTTTAGCACGGGAGACTGCTCAAGTTATGGTCGACCACATTTTCCGGCTCCATGGGTTACCGGTCGATGTTGTGTCTGACAGGGGTTCATCTCCGTCTTCTTTTGTGGGACTCTTTTGTTTTGGTTTGTTGTTTTACTCTGTGTGTTATTATTAAATAAAATCTCTGTTTGTCACCTGCATTTGGATCCCCGAGAGTGTTTCATGACAGTGACAGGAAAATTGTTGTTGAGAGACATCTGTAGTTGCTGTAGATTTTTTGATATAACAAATTTGATATAACATCATAGAATTGTATAACTCCCAAATGGTTCCCATTGTATGGTAAATGTAGTGCAATTTTGTATTTGATATTATTGGCATGCAATTTCTCACTTTAAACATATCCTGGGTCTCTAAGTCATATTGGTTTGTTTCACTGTTCCCCTCTCTTTATATGATTGTTATTGCTTCACCGAGTGTGTTGGAGGAAATGTAAAACATTTAACATCTCAGCTGTTTCCACAGAGTGCATGTGTGTGTCTGTGTCATTGGCATGTACAGCAGAGCTCAGCTGTTGGTGGTTGGCCGGGCAGGTGGGGAATAAGCATCTGTAAGTAAGTTGTTTCGCTTACAACAATAAATAGACTTATACAATTCATTTTTATGAATTCATTTTTTTAGTATTTGTAACACTACTTTCAGACAGGTCCAGTGAGAACTTTTGAAAGGCTTTATCAATTGTTCATCAAACAGCCTTTTTTCTCTTTGATTTTGGCTCTGTAGTTAAAATCCCGAGTCACAACCTGGTCTGTGATAACCTATTACATTTTCCCTGTTGTAAAAATATTACAAAAGTAATATTTTTAAGGGTGGGAATGACATTGTCCTTATTCTCTTTTGTCTGATTCATTTTGAAAATAAAAATGGCAGTATGTACGATAAGAAAATGAGCTTTCCACAGGTGCCCAGTGAGTGGATGAAGAAGTTTATATTGGAAAAGGTCACAGAAAGTTCATTGCATCAGCTTAAACTTTTGACAAACAGAAAAAGTAGGATGTCAGAAAGTGTTCTGGAGACCCTGACATATTCATTTGCAAAAGTACATTATCGGTGACCCCAAGAGATGCTCTAGAAAAATGTCGGAGGAAAGAAAAACAGAAGAAATGTGGCAGAAACTCACTGTTACTTGTCTGGTTACTCCAATTACTGCAAACAAATTATGACATTTCACCTTAAAAATGTTTTCTGCCCAAAATAATTAAATGTTGACCTTAATTACTGATTTTATATCCACTTAACTAAATATTACACAGTTACACAAAATTAGTTGTTGGGTAAAATAAAAAAGGACAATAAGAAACAAATCAAAAGTTGTTATTGGCTAACAAAATCTTTAAACAAAATTGCAGGTCCAGGATCTAAAAGCATTTGTTCTTAAACCTGACAAGTTTTTATTTATATACAAGATCAGTATCCAACAATGGCCAACAGTTTCTCACACAAACCTACAAGTACAACACAAAAGTATGACTTGTTTATGRCAAGATCTAMAACAGTGTACTACAGAAATGATACTTTAATGTGGTTTAGTCCTGTCTGGAGCTAATCACCATTTACTTTTGTGCTATAGCTAAAGCTTAAACATTTTGGTAACGTTCCCTTTAGCATCACAGACAGAATATAACTAGGGATTTGAACAATATAGGTGATAATCACAGAATTTTCATTTTTTAATAATCATAATTTCTCAACAACATAATTTCTCCCATATTTCCTTGGTCAGTGCTAAAACAAAGTTTATAAAAAGAGGGCAGGGACAGGAGGGTTATCCACTTTTGTATGAATTGTGAGTAATGACAGAGTATCGATGTCCTAAGTGTCAGCATGTATAAATCAACAGTCATTAGCATGCTGAGTGCTGTCAGTCGTATTCAGTGTAGTGCAGTCTTAACTCACAACTACAGAGAAGGAATAAGCTTTGTTGCATAAATTAGGTCTGACTTTAGGAATTTGGACTAAGGATATAGTTATAATTTTTGAGGATTTGAGGATTTATTCACACTAAACGTGTGAATCCGATCCATCCCAAGTATTTCATTTAAAAGGCATTTAACCTATAGTTACCTATATAACTTACCTGTATTTGTATAAAAATGTTACAAATATTCTGTTGTGGTACTAAACTTTAACTAAACATGTAACTTATCCTGCACATACCATGTTTATTGTGCAACATGATAATGACTGAAAATGTATGGTTTGTTGAGAAGTTTAGCAGCTATTGCTTTTCTAAGCATTTGAAAAAGCAGTGTCCATGCATAAGACACTATAAGCCACAGCACTGATAAGTCCATTTATATGTTTATAGTGTATCTGGACCCATTATTTTTATATTATGACAGATAGCAATGCTGTTTAAAGAGAGTAAGAAATAGCAACAGTTCTATTCACCTGTCATCCTGTTTTTTTTCCTTGGACCACAAATCTAAGATTATTGCTTAACACTAAGGTGTCTTTCCCCAAATTACACTTTGATTATCATTATAACAGCCAAGACACTATTCACCAACGTTGTATGGGCAACACATCCATTTAATGATATGTTACTCTGTGACTGTGCTAGAGATTTTTTGTGTCATCAGTCCAGCAAAACAGTCGTTCATCTGGCTGGTGGTGTCTCAGCTACTATTAAATCCGCTGTTTCCTTTAAATATAAAAAACTGCCAATTAAACATAAATCTGCCCTCTTCTGCTAGCTAGGGGCTACTTTAACCATAAACATTGGATCAAAGCTAATGGCAGAATGGTGTATCTTCCCCATTTAATTACACCTCCATCTCACTGCTATAAACAAACAGCCCTACTGGTCGAGTAAAGATTGTTTTGTTAATAAATAATGATAATTTGTTTCTGGGTTCAACTGGCAATCACACACACACACACAAACACACACACACGTGTAACAACAGTGTTACATGACATTGTAAAGTGATTTACACCATAAATTATTTTGTAAAAAATAGCATAATGTCATTGTTGACCATGAAAATCATGAAAGCAATAACTAAAAAGAATGTGAATTACAATGTGAACAAAAAATAAAATTATTAAATCAAAATTTATCAAGTTATTTCATATCTCCTTATTCTCTTATCCATGAAAAGTTTTTTATGGACGCTTTCTGTCATGGCCTATCGGAGCAGTTTAAGGCTTGTGTGAGCTATGAATGCCCACGCATTTCCTTAGCTCACATAATGGACTATGCGCTGCTATTAAGTGGTTCACTTTACACTGTGGGTTATGCGGACGAACCACATGACAAGATGGCCACAGTTACAGAGGTTGCACATGACAAGATGGACGTCGCTACAGAGGTTGCGCCTGACAAGATCGATGCCGCTACAGAGGTTGCACTTGATGCAGCCTCTGGGATGTCTACAGTCACTCCCAGCACTGTGGCAGAGCCCGGTGACTCGCACACTCCCAAGGCTCTTTCTCTCTGTGTTGTGCTCTCTATTCTAGATCCGTCCTGTTACATGTTGTTGTATGTTATTGTCACGGATCCGGTCACTGTGGCTCCCTTTACAGTAGCTGCCGCCAGCGGGAACCCTTTTCAGAATACCTAATGAACTACAATTCCCATGACCCCGTACCTGGGCCACGACCCTTCCAGGTGGTGGCCATATTCCAATCAAGAACTCTATAAATACTTACCTGTGTGTTTGTTTCATTGCGAAGTCTTGTTTGCCATTATAGCGAACATTTCTGAGCATTTTCCTGGATTGTTTATTATTGTGTATTACCTTGGACTGCCCCTTGGTTTTGGATTCTTGCTGCCTGCCTTTTTGACCCTGCCTGTTTGTTTGGATATCCCTGTTGTAAGGCCTGACCATTGCCTGGACTTTGTATAATGCTCTTGGATTATCTGTGTGTTCCCTGTTCACTGGTGTTGACCCTTGTCTGTTTGTTTACGAGGTGTTAATAAAGTTTTTATATGTTTTTTTTAATAAACCAGATTTATCATTGAAATGGAATTTTATTTCTTCTAATTGAAATGAAATAAGTCACCTATACTCAAAAAAATTAAGGTAACAATTTGCAGTCATTTCTGAGTAAAACTGAAGTAAAATTAAAAGTTAGAATAGTTTCAACTTAATAAAGCTTTTAGAGGTCAAATCAAAACATGTTGGTTGTACTAAACAAATTGGATTAATCTAACTATAGAAGTTCCATGACATTTACTTAATAATGACTTAAGTTGATTTTTTTAGAGTGTACTGCAGGATGCTAAAGCACCTGCCAAATACATTGAAGTATTAGTATTAGCATCTCATAAAGTATGATGTATTTATATATATATTGTTTGCTCAAAAGGTTATTTTTTAAATTACTGGATTTGGTGTCAAACAAATAAAATAAAAAAAATTGGATTCAGCCTGGGTACCTTGCATACAACACTTTTTAGCCATTCTGTTTGACCCAGAAAAACTGGGTAATGTGTTGAGCTTCACAGTCCCAGCTGACTTAGTTAGAGAACATAATCTCTGGGCTGAACCTCATAAACCTTCAAACCTTCAAACCAACATTCGCTGCCTTACATTCTCTTTTACTTCTTCTCAGATTATCTCTGCTGTGAGACTCCTCATTTCTCATGGTTCTTATTTTCTGCAGGAGCTGCAGTATTTTGAGATCTACAGACTGCATTAAAAAATATTAAAATCTACATAAGTTTCACTCTGAACTTTGGAATGTGCATTCTCAAAAAGTCAAAGTCAAAGTGGAGTTTATTGTCATTTCAGCCATATACACAGTACATAGTGAAACGAAATGTTTCCCCAGGACCAAGGTGCTAACATACAACAACACAGTACAAAGAACAAAAAGTACATCGTACAATGTAAGTACAAAAACAGAGACTAAGCTAAACAACCGACAAAGTCTAAACATAAAGTGCACAGAGTGCAAATTTGCAGCACAGGACAAAAACACAACATGTACATAAAGTGCACAGAAGTGCAAACGACCAGCACAGGACAAAAACAGTCACGGTACAATCAGTACACTTTTAACACAAAAACTATATACACATAGTGCAGCAGACATTACAGTAACAATACGAAACAAAACAATAACGCAGACTAAAGTGATTGCAGTGAGTTGTGTAAAGTGACATGTGTGTTGCTTATAGTCTATAATGAGAGCAGTCCAGTGGCAGTAGTGGGTCAATTTTTATGTGTTTAACAGTCTTATGGCTTGTGGGAAAAAGCTGTTGCAAAGTCTGGTAGTGACGGACCGAATGCTTCAGTACCGTTTTCCAGACGGCAGGAGGGAGAAAAGTGAGTGGGAGGGGTGTGTGGGGTCAGCCACAATGCTGGTGGCTTTCCGGGTGCAGCGTGAGGTGTAGATG
>JBAJNP010005506.1:12330-28841 GCA_036877545.1 Yasuhikotakia modesta
GGTCAGCCACAATGCTGGTGGCTTTCCGGGTGCAGCGTGAGGTGTAGATGTCCATAATAGAGGGGAGAGAGACCCCAATGATCTTTTCAGCTGTTCTCACTATTCGCTGCAGGGTCAATGATATTTTGAACTATGTAAATATCATTGAACAATAGCAATATTTGATTCACTGTAAAATGGGCATTTCAAATTGGTAGTTGACCATTCTTGCTTATATGTATTCACATTGAACCGCTCTATATGCACAGCTGTAACGACAGGCCAGCAGGGGGAGCCCAAGTTTCCAGGTCTGTCTCTGGGCTCCCTCGGCTTCCTGGTTCTTGACTTCCTGTTTGCTAGGTATAAAAGCTTAGCCTAGCAAACAGGAAGTCGTGATGTGTTGTATTGCCCTATTCTCTGTGTTGCTATTCTATGTGTTTGCTTCCTCCGTGGTTTTTGCTGTTTGTGGTTTTTGCTGTTTGTGGTTTCTTTTTGGATCTTTGGACTGCCTTTTGGATTTTTGATGTTTGCTGCCTGCCCTGACCTCCGCCTGGTGTTTTGGATTATTGTTTTGGATGGCCCCTTGTGATTACCTGTCTGTTTTGGATTATGCCTCGCATAAATAAAGTTCATAAAACCCAGCGTTTGGGTCCGCCTTCTGTCTCCCGGCAAACGCAGCTTGTGACAACAGCAAAGATCAACTCCTTTTACTGTATAGTTTTTGAGTAATTCATCTTCAAAGTCACATAGCCTGTTAATATCATTATACTATAGCGGTTTTTGATTCACTGTAAAATGGGCATTTCAAATTGGTAGTTGACCATTCTTGCTTATATGTATTCACAGTGAACCCCTCTATGTGCACACCAGCGATCAATTCATTTCACTGTATAGTTTTTGAGTAATTCATCTTTAAAGTCACATGATCAGTCAATATCATTGAACTATAGCGGTTTTTGATTCACTGTAAAATGGGCATTTCAAATTGGTAGTTGACCATTCTTGCTTATATGTGTAACCCGGATAAGTTTATTGCATTTTACTTCATGCTAGATAAATAATTCATTATGTAGTAAATAGTTTTATGCATGAGAAGGAGGTTTTAGAGTATATGTAGGAAATACATATTTCATTATTGTTTTCCATGTTCATATTGTCATAATATGTGTTTGTATTTGAAAGTACTTTCTCTTTAAGAGTCATGGGGAGATATAAAGTTTGTATGCAGTGCTCTTACAAAAACGTGAGCTCAACTAGCATTTTGGCTAGTTTGGTATTATTTTAGCTGATTGGGTGATACTGCCTCCTTACTTGTGTAATGGAGGAAGAAAGACGCTGATTGAGTAAAAAAAAGGGAGAAGAGAGATGTAAGATATGCTAACAAGGTTACATTGAATCGCCTCGTAGAGTGTTGTATTTTATTTTATTCAGTTTGGTATAGTGTTTTGTGTTACGCTTCTCAGAAGTATAAGCGTTGACTTTTTATATCGCCAAGCTCTATTATTTGGCGGAGACGACGTATGTCTGGCGGATGCGAGGAGGATTTGGATTGAAACGATCCAGATAGCATTATAAATCCCCGCGTGATTTACAATATCTCTGCCCTGTGGGACACGATCGTTGTGGAAGAGGATGTATACGAGCTGCGGGGAAAAGCGCCTGCGGAGATCGTCGTAATTCGGAGGAGTTCAGGTGACTGTGTTTTATTTTATTTGCTCAATAGAGTGAAGCCGCCATTTGCTGTTTCGAGGCCTCACCGCTCACAAGCCACATCCAGGCCTGCAACAGAGAGGAATTGTGATAGTGTGTGTGTGAGTGGCCACTTAAAGTTATCTGTCTGTATTGACATTGGAAGTTTTGTTTTATTTATGTTATTGTTTATTTGAGGTACTAACAATTGAGTGTTTACCCCTTGAAAGAATGTGGGAAGTTTAAGTTGAAGTTTATTGAATAACTTTGCATACTGTGAATTTCATTCACTGATTTATTTCATTTTCTGACACTTTTATTCACTCTTTTATTTAATTTGCCTGTTATAAATAAATAATTGTAAAACTGATCATACTTATCTCAACGAGTTTACATCATTGTGCAGGGACATTTAGTTGACTGAGTTTATTAGGGGAAGAATAGAATTAGTACTTAGTCGAGAGACAACTTGAAGAACCTGGTGCACCGCTCCAGTCACAGTGGGGCATAGGGGCACTACATATGTATTCACATTGAATCCCTCTATATGCACAGCAAAGATCAACTCCTTTTACTGTATAGTTTTTGAGTAATTCATCTTCAAAGTCACATAGCCTGTTAATATCATTATATTATAGCGGCTTTTGATTCACTGTAAAATGGACATTTCAAATTGGTGAATTTGAAATGAATCAAAAACCGATATAGTTCAATGATATTGACTGATAATGTGATTTGAAGACAGTTATCACTGAAAGATGCGTGAATGAGGCATAAATCCCCCTGAGGCTGCAGGAGTCGTACCTCGACCTACTTTGATGTTGTTTGCGCAGCGCTGCTTGATATAAAGCACAGCTAAGAACGATTTGGTGCCATGTCTGTATTTCGCTGATCAATGTTATTCATCTTGAAGCAAAGCTAAATAAATAATAAAGCTTATTTTATTGTAATGGTGTGTGTGTGTGTGTGTTTGAAAATGTGGTTAGCATTAACGTTTGTGTAATTGTTGTCAAGAATGTTTACGACTCCGTCAGCATTATGTAAGAAAAACATCTGTTCGCATGTACTAATGAAATCAATTAATATAAATAATTATCTATATGTTGTTTACTAATATATCCATAACAAAGGCTTACATGAGGAAAACCTATGCTTTTATTGGCCCGCGTTTATTAAACAGCAGATGGAGCACTCAGCCAGTCTAATTAAATATTGGCTAAGTTTAGATATCCAATTGTGTTCTGTATAATCAGTTCTGTATAAACCGTGTACAGGGCCTCCACCACTAGGTCATGATCACATTTTAGACTTTTCCTATGACATATATTTAAGACAGTGTTTGATGCTTGTTACCCTCTCAGTTTTTCTGTTTCTTAGTTCACACTCTAAACTTGCCCTCTAGCCATTTGTTCCATTCATCCGACCCAACCCAAAATCTGCTAGTGTTCACTGGTAATGCTTTCCAGGCTTACAAACAGAATCTGCTTCATAAACTGCTCCTTAATTACACTTTTTTCCAGGGTGCCAATGGATCTCCTGGGACACATAAGTTTAAATAATAGATTTAATTTAAATTTTCTTTTTATGCATTTCATTTATTTTCTCATCTTTTTATCAGGATTCTAAAAGAAAAAAAAACAAAAGCAGATGCAACTGGTAGAGCATTGCGATAGTAGTGCAAATTCACTGTAAGTTGCTTTGGCTAAAAAACTGCACACACAGTCCACTTTTACAATAGTTCTCCATACCAGTCACAAATTAAAATACTTGTTAGATTTAACTTTATTACATAATAGCTTTACTGAACTTTAGTTTTATTTTAAAGTTAAAATTATATTAAAATGAAAACAAAACTAAAAGCTAAGAAAACTGGCTTGACATACCAAATGAGTTCAAAATGCCATAAACAACAAAGGTGCAAACACTCAGCATTTTTGAATACAAAACAATCCTTTGTGTAATTACTACATACATAATACAGGGTGGAAGCACCACTCAGAGTGAAACCTGTAGGTTGATTACCTTTACTTAATGTCTGGATAAAACATTATTTTGTGTGTACAATATTTAGATTTATTGCCATATTTCACTAAAGAAAATGCAGAGAGACAATTTTTATGGGATGTTGTGACAGTCCAGAGTGTGGTACAGTCCAGACTAAGCAAAGTAAAGACTTTGATTTAAAAATGCTCTAAACGTGTGAACAGGTCTTTCTGGTTTTGCAGGCTAAAAGTTTAATGTGAAAGTATGCCATACAATGCTTGTGCTATAATAATTAGTTTAAGATTAAATAAAGATGCAAAGACAGAGACTGACTCCTCACAGACACTGACTTTCCACCTACATAAGTTTATCATTGCAAAAGTGAAAACAGCTTAACATTAAAACAAATTAGGGAAGGCACCAAAAGAAAATAAGAGACAACAGCACAAGGGTTGAGAATGAACAGTTCCATAAAGAAAAGTGCTACTAATGAATGTAAACTGAACTAAACTAAAAGTAAAAAATTAAAGTATGTATGTGCGAATCAAACTCCATTCAAAAGAGTTATCCAAGACTCCTCCGAGGTAGAGTGGATCCCAAATGCAGGATACACTACTTCCTTAAATGTGGCACTGCATGTATGAAGGTGCTGCTTCCGTCCTCCATGACCTGTGCTGTGGAATGCTAGAGTTCCTCCTTCATAATCAAGGGTCACTTCGACCTTCTTTGGTGGCACAGTCAGCCCATCGCCCAAAGCTACACTGGTTGAATCATGGCATGCCGTCAACTTCTTGTTTTTCCACTGCAGTTTCCAGGAACTGCTGTTATGACCCAGCTTACTGTGGTCACCTTTGCGTGGGATGTTTTTGTAGCACAGTCCCATGGACCACATGCAATCAGAACCGATCTCCACTGTCCACATGTGAACACCAGTAGAGAAACCATTGGAGCACATGATCTGAGGGGCCGTGAAGAAGCGTTCACACTGATCTCCAGTGTTGCTGCTCCTTACTCCAGGACATTGCTTTACAGTTCTGAGATCAGTGGATAGCAAAAGGCTGGGGTTGGCTGTGGCTGGGTTGAAGGTGAGTTCTAGAGGGTTCATCATACTATGGAGACAGTCCAGCAAAACACTCATCTCTGCATGGAAGTGGTCTGTGTGCAGAGAAGAACGTAGGTGTTTGGCATTGGGAGGATCTCGGGCAGGTATGTTTGGGATGGTGACATTAGCTGCCTGGCGGACCTTTGCCTCAACTTTAACATAGCTCTGGATGAAGAGAAAATCTGAAGATTCAGAAAGAACCTCACTGGTGTTCTGGTGGGCTTCCCTTAGTAGCTGCTTACAACCCTTTAAATCGCTGTGACTGGCCTGCCAGCTTTTGATGCGCAAATGAAGTTTATCATCCATCAAAGTAATCATCTGACTCTTTAGAACATGACAAACAAACAGTGGTAAAGCAAGTTATCACAATGTGATTGTATGTCATTAACACTGCTATAACTGTATAAGCATTGGTGACATTTTATTGGCTTTACTCTTAAAATCAGAGGAAACAGCTTTAAACATCATACACATTATTCAAACTGAGTTAATATCTTCATTTTTTACATTGTGGCTTGTTTCTAGTCATTACAATTGTGTTAAAATTTCAAAACTCGTCCTTACCTTGTATCCTGTTATTAGTGTGGTCATATTGTTTAGAAGTATGTTTGCCCTGGCCACCAGTTTATCTTCTGCCTTGTCAACAGCTCCATCTCTTTCGTTGGCAGTTTTAAGCAGAGCTTCAGTCATTTGCAGCTTGTCAGACACTGCCTTCCTTAACTCTTCAAAGACTCTCTTCAGCTCCCCCTTCGCCACCTCAAATGTCTGCACATCGTGGTGCTCGTGAGTCCCCTCCATCACACAATCTGAGCAGAGGAATAGTCGTTCTTGTGCGCACAGGTATTCTGTGGTTTTCCTGTGCACTGGACATCTCTTCCCCTCCTGCTCTACTGGCAGCTCCACTAAGACATGGCTTTTAGATCTGTGTCGTTCCTCATGTCTCATGAGGTGTCCAGAGCATAATGACATTTCGCAGCGAGTGCAGAACTTCACCGCAGATTTAGGATCATCAAGGCACTGGTCACATGGCACCAAAGGACCTCCTTTCAGCTCCATGCTTAACTCCATGGTAAGACCTTCCTCAGGTTTACTTTGAGACATGTCTTTGGGTTCTTGACAAGTGCAGTTCCAACATATACACATGCACAAAAGGAACAATCAGACTGCCTACCGGCTCATCCTGTTCTGAGGCTGCAGTGCAACATTCCAGGTTAAAAGACCTTGCTGGAAAATGCAAATGATTCAATTGTGCAATATGAGAATGTGGTGCAATGGCAGTTGACGCATACATGTTTAAAGACAAGAAAACCTTATGATGGATAAACACTGGGTTGATCTGAATAAAAAAAAATGATATTTGACATTTTAACCTGTTTTTTGACAAATCAAGAATGTCCACTAAAGAATGTATTTAAAATTTGAATACAAATTTTGTTACTATTAAAACAATTGTCAGGATTGTTTTTCGTCAACTGTTATAGGAATTTTTAGAGTAATTGAAATTTTTTTTACTACACAAGTGTATTCAAATTCTAATGATTTCACAATGTAATTTGACATTTTAGGATATTTTTGTGTTTTTCAATGAAAATAGGGAACTTTGACCCTCTGTACAAACGATTAACTTGGTCAATGTCACAAATTTGCCTACATTTGATTAGTAAACTAGAAGTATGTTCTAGAAAATGTTTATTGTTCATTTTTACATGACTTGATATGTTTTTTGATTTAGCTTTTTCTTTTCAAATTTTTAATCACATTGCAATATAAATGTCCCACAAAGATTGTAAAGCCATGAAACTGTACAATTTACAGGTGGGGACTTTGTAATAATTTGTGATAACAAGGATTACACATTTTAAAATGCCAAGTGGATTTTGGTTAGGGTTAGTCTATAATAATGATTATTAGTTAAATTTATGAACAACAAAAATCAACAGGAGGTCTTTACCAAAATATAAAACTTAAATGTCCAAATGTGTTGTGTGTATAAACCCCAATTTAATCAGATTAGATTTGTCATTTTCATTTAGACCGAGTTCAAATGGGTTTTATTATTCAAAGAGGCCAGACATTTTCTCAAAAATGAACTTTGGCTTTCAGCTTGTTAGGACTCTGCATGTAAAAGGGACCAAAACCCAGCAATAACAGCCACGTTAAGGTGGAAGCACCATAAAATCAATGTATGATTTCCCCTCCTCTTACAGGAACAAACATGGGCTTTCCCCCACAAACTACCACACGGCGGCAGCTTTTAATTTAATTAGGCTGTAATAAAATTTTTTTAAAACAAATGTGCACTAAATGGCTTTACACATGAGATGCCAACTCCACCATAATGAAACTCGGCCAAAACAGACCAACAGCTGGTCAGATTTTCTCCTCAGGGCAGCTCTGTGAACATAAGTGTGTAGTGCTCATACTGGACACACAAAGTTTAGCTTTTCCTAGCCTCTATCCCTAAAGAGAGAAGGACAGGATGCCTGCACAACCAGCTGTAAAGTAGATGAAGGGACTTTAGCCACACAAGAGAAGTGAAGTAGAGAAGTGTTTTGGCCAAGTCTAAATAGGTAGGGGCCAGTGAAAGGGTGAAAAGGTCACCAATTCTCCTCAGAGAGGTGATGGCTAACAGAAAGCCACTTTGGATAACAAATGGAGATCAGAAATCTCTGCAATAGGCTCAAATGGAGGAGCACATAAAGCCTCTAGAACTATGGCCAGGTACCACTGGGGAACATGAGATCATGCTTTGAACCTCAGTGCACCACAGAAGAAATGTTTGACCAAAGGGTGTCTACCCACTGAACAGCCACTTAGGACTACTAAGAGCACAGAAACCATGTCCTGGTGAATTCTTTATAGAACTCCTGGGAGCAGGGCAATCGAAGGGAGTGCATACAGACAGAGCCTCTGCCACATCCACCAACCAATGTGTTGGCACAGACCAACATGTGTGTCTCTCTCAGGTCTGAGAGAAAATGTTTACAGACAGAGGGCTGCAGGTTATGATGGCAGCCCTCTATAAAATGTTTATAGACAACGGGCTGGGCAGCCACTCATGACCGTTCCCCATCCAGTGAGGGATGCATGACACAACGACTGAGATCTCCCAATACTGGGCCCTGAGAGAGAAACCAGGGCATCCTCCACATGTCTATGGCATGGATACACTGTCTCATGCGGGGGAAAGAGCAAGGCCAAACAAATTAACTCCATGGTATAGAGGGACACGGTGGTCTGACCTCCTGCCATATATCCATTGCCCACCAGCACTGAGGTGTTGCACAGTGGCTTGGAGGGCAGGAGCTGCTCGCTGAATCCTAGCCCTACATCAACTGGCCTTAGCGGCCGATGTTTAACTTACCGACTGCTCTAGTAACTACATCCACTAGCTCGTCATAATGTGGGGAGACAGTATGCTCATCAACACTCTCTACATCCAACTCTTCTGTGGAACTCTTCCCTGGGGGTAGAAACCGCCATGTGGACTTCCAATCCTAAGGAAAGGGTGGAGGACCTGATGGGGGTGGAGTGAGACCTGACGGGGGAGACCCCTTGAATGCAGCGGATCCAGTCAAGCACCTGCATGCTGAGGAGCTTGCAATGCGGACAATCAGCCCCCTCAAGAGCTGACTGAGTGTGCTTTGCTCTCAGGCAAACAACACTTACAGCATATGCATCCCCACTCGTAATGAAACCCAGACAAGGAGGAACAGATACTCTGAAATGCTTGCTTGAACCCCTCACCTTATCCTTCACATTTGGTATGCTATTTAAATGCTAGACTTAAAACATGGAAAGACAAACAATGGATACACAATTCAACATAGAGCTAACAGGAGTACATGCTTATATAGCTTCCTGGTCAGTACGTCACCCCGTCTGTGACGTCATGCCCTGTAATTAAATAATTGGACGTGATTCAGAGTGCATATAACTGGTAGCATTCCCACAGCATTTCTTTACATGAGTACATTTTTAGCGCTGTATTGGTACTTTTACTAGGTGCTTTCCCTAAACTAGTGATGGGTCGTTCTTGAACGAATTTTGAACTAATAATAAATGTGACTCGAGAAGAATGGGTCGTCTCGGGGAGTGATTTGTTCAGTCACACATACGCATATTGCGCAACACCCTATAGATTCTGTTAGTATCACCTGTTTTGAGTTATCAGAATTGATTATCAGAATTGATTAGTTCATCTTTCGAGTCCTTCAAGGCGTTCGTTTATCACGTGACAGCCCTAACTAATCAATTCTCTTTCCAGCTCAAGCAGCATAGGTCAAGCTTAGGGACTGTCACGTGATGAACGAACGACTGGAAAAAAGATTTGCTCATTTTGCTGAACGAGACTCAAAGATCTGAGTCAGTAAAATGACACTAACTTCCCTTTTCTTGTCAACGATGATTGGCAAAAAGAACAATCAGTCCCGTGATTCCCATCCAATCAAATCGTGCATAAAAAACTTGAGCCATACAGGCTTAAAGATACCTGGCGCCAATAATATTTAATCAAGAAGGAGGGAGGAAGTGTGGTGTATGCTATCATGTACTGCTGTGTACCAGCAACATTAACACAGCATATGTTGTATTAGCATGATTTATTGGAGATTTAATATTTAGACAAAAGGGAGATAAAAGTTTACGCTCTCATTGATTAGGGCGATAAAGGCACAGACGTTTGCGCTCGCGTTGATGCTTTATGCATGATGCATAAGCTTTTAATCAAAGCTTATGACTGTGGTTACATACATCTTCCTAAACTATGTTTAGGAGCTATAAGTGATGCATAACCGAAAAAAAGCGATAAAATGACAAGGCGGAAATAAATGTGACAACCGGTTTTTAAAACACTTAATCATTAATAACCAGTGTTTTGAGGACATTTACCTTAGATATCGTGTTGTTCGACGAGGATGTCTTAATTGGTGCGATTTTTAATCTTGAGATTTAATGAGAAGTAATGCTGCTACAAAATAGTGTACCTTGAATTCACTGTAAATCGCTTTGGATTAAAGCGTCTGCCAAATGAACACGTTTGTTCTTTAAATGATGCAAGCAAATGTGTTTATCGGTGGTTACAAAAGTTTTTAAGTGTATTTTTACTGCTGCAAGCCTGCGTTCATGTTTAGAGTCTTCTCATTGCATGTTATTAATTTTTCTGTGTATTTTTCTCATTTGTACTGGATTGTCAGTGCTATCAGTAAAAAATTAAACTGTTTCTTTGTTGAAATGTATATTATGTTTATTTTCCCTGAGAAACATCCATAAAAGAAACACTGTAAGATACAGTTTTAATTTGCAGGGTGTAATGTGGAATAATACAACATGATAATACAACACTCACTACTCATGACTTTTGAGTACTTTTAAAAGGGCTACTTTTTACTGGTACTTTGAGTAGTATTTATGACGGGTACTTTTACTCTACTAGTGCTACATTTTTGGGGAAGTAGCAGTACTTTTACTTAAGTATAATTTTTCAGTACTGTTTCCACCACTGCTGAAGGGGAACAATGCAAAGTTCATGCTTTGTAATGATGTTACGTTCGTGAACGAATCGTTCTTTTTGAATGAGGACAAACTAAGACTACAGCGCATCAAGTCAACTGAAAAAGTAATTGGTGCCCCCTGCCGTCCCTCCAGGCCCTGTGCACTACAAGGAAGAAGGCAGAGAACATCAAAGATCCCACTCATCCAGCACACACTCTCTTCAACCTCCTCCCCTCTGGCAGGCTCTTTAGATCATTGAGCACAAAAACATCCAGACACAACAACAGTTCTTTCCCACTGCCATTGCTCTTCTGAACTGCTAACCAGTTTAGTGCTTCCCATTTCTCCCTTTACCCACATAATGCCCTGTTTCCCATTATAAAGCCATCATTCACCTGAGCACACTAACATTTGCACTGGTAATTGCACCTTACTAAGTCCATAACTTGTATATTTCCACCATTTCTGTATATGTGTACATGTGTATATTATTTGCACTGTGGTCCCTGTACTGTATGTAAATTGTTTATTTGCTACCTTTTATTTGTTATGTCTCTACTGTACATTGTTAATGCTCCCACATGCTTATATGCTGTATGTAGAGTGTTACATCTACCTAGCCGAATTCCTTGTATATGTATACTTGGCCAATAAACCTGATTCTGATCTATGATCGGATTTAATACCTGCCCAAAACCATGATCTGAATATTTACTTGTCCGGAAATTCAGAATAAATAACTTATTGTCAGTTTGTGGGAAGCTCAACAAGGCAAAAATGGCTATGAAACGATTGCTCTTTCTAAATCCATTATTTCTCTATACTACACAATAGAGAAATAGCATCAACAGCTTTTTAACCAGAGTGATCCGTTTGTTGTATAGTTTTGGGAAGCCAAACAAGCAGAAATCACTAAGAAATGCTTGTTCTCTTTAAAGCCCTCATTCCTCTAGGCTGCAGAAAGTTTAGCAACGAGAATGTAAATGTCTTCTGTTTTTACTGATGCAGAAAAGCTTGTCCACGCTTTTATGACCTCCAGACTAGATTACTGTAATGCACTATTTCCCCTCCTCTTACATAGGTTCACCTACATCACATCATAGGTGTGGCCCTCTGGGAAATATTTATGGGTTAGGCCTGCCTCTGTGAGTTCATCTGACACCGTTCCTGGGCCTGAAGGAAAAAGGGAACAGTGTCATCAGGAATACAGGAATCCACTAATATAATTCTGAACATAAAAACATATCAGCAATTCCAAAAAAAACAGAAACAGTTTGATAAAGTCTAAAAATGTAGATTTATTCACAAAACAAATAGGTAGTAAAAAGCAAAAATAAAAAAAACAATTAGGACTGGCACTAATGTTTACCACTTTTAACAGTTAGGTTTTGTTGGTGGGTCTGTGTTTATGTTGTTGATGTAATTTTAAAATGTAGCTTCTACAGGGCAGTTGTGGTCTACTGGTTAAGGAGTCGGGCTTGTAATCAGTAGGTTGCTGGTTCGATTCCACCACCAGCAGCCATTTTGTAGAAAAGGTGCCAAAAATTGAATGTTGCTGCCACAGGAACCCCACAAAAAAAATCAAATGTCCATCCAATTTGAGTCCACAGTATGGACAATAGCTAACCTACAAAAAGGAACAATGTGACTGATTAGTGAAAAAAGTTAAAGCAACTAAGCAAATGGCTGTGATATAGACGTCAGCCGTTTGCAGCAGAGAAATATGCAGATGTTAGTCTGCATACAAAGAAACTGTTACTGTTACTTTTGCTTGTTCCTCACAGTTTTTCTAAGAGTAATTTCAGCTAACATAACATTAAAATAACGTTTCACCTACAATTTTGTGCTTCATTAGATTACTTAGGCTAACGCAATAATACCCAAAGACCAAGCATTTATACAATCTGGATTTTAAAATAAACAAAAAAAAAATCACCTTTTAGTTCACAGACAAGACCACTGACCAGCCACGGAACAACATGTTGGTCCGACTAGTGTTTGTCACCTTTTACGCATTTATCTTAGGTATTTTTGCTACGTTACTGCATTGAACTGATGCGGTCTTAACGCACAGGGCGTGCGTGAAAATTAATTTATGCGTTAAAATGTAATTAAAGTTGAATTAAAGAATCATTACTCCAGTCTTCAGTGTCACACAATCCTTCACAAAGCATTCTAATATGCTGATAATATTAATTAATTGTGTGTTTTTTTAACCTGTGATGCTTTTCAGGTTAAAAAGAACAGCATTAATTTCAAATAGAAAGGATATCTAACAATATATACTACTGTTTAAAAGTTTGGGGGGTTTTTTTGAAACAGCAGATGGAAAATCAGCTTTGCATCCCAGGGAATAATTGATATGGAATAATTGCTATATGATAAGTATATTAAAACAAAAAAAACATTTATTTTATATTGATAGATTATTGGTATATTGATATCATTTTGCAATATTACATTTTTTCTGTATTTTTGATCAAATAAATGCACCTTTGATGAGCACTTTGAAGAAACATTAAATGAGAGGGTGTGTCCAACCTTTTGACTAGTTATGTATATTTTGGTGGCTTGTGTTAAAATAACATAGTGAATAATAAAAAGACACGATCGTTGTGTATGTGTATGCGTCTAGCATTTATTGTATAACATTAAAAAGTCATGAAGAAGTTTACACATTTAATTTTTCTCTCGCTTCCAGGAATGGGATTAAGATGAAGATGCAGCACTCTTTACAGTTTAAATGTATGTTGCCACCTTAAATGTATTTTTAATCATAAAAAAGTATTTTTATGATTTGCACATAAGTATCTATTTTTCCTATTTTATTGTTCTGTTGTTTGACTTTTGTTTTAGACCAAATTTTAAACTGGTGCACATTACCATGTCATACTGCAGGGCATTACCACTGCCCCTACTGTTCACAGACAGTAATAAGAAAAGTGGATATGAAAAGGCATTTGGTCTTGTGTTACAGTCAACTGACATCACAGTCTATTGAGCCTCTCCTGCCATCACTTCAGTGGAGCCTGTCCGGCCCCCAGCCTCCCCATCAGCGCCACCTGTCCTGCCCCCATCCTCCCCATCAGCGGCACCTGTCCAACAATCATTTCTCAAAGAAGACACTCTGAGGGATATGATGGCATTCAAATTTTTTGGAGAGGCAAAGGCATCTAATTGTGTAAAGAGGCAAAAGGCTGCTTGTGCAGTACATGTTCCTCTTTGTGTTCCTGTGGACTTTGGCGGGTCTCCATCACAAATATGCTTGTCAATCTACGAGCCCAACGTTAATAGTTTTTGCCGACTTGGAAGGCTAATCGTCACCTATAACACTCAAAGGAACACTTAGCATTGTCCCTGCACAAAGCCACGGACATCTTGTGCACACAAACATCTCAAAGTGGCATCTTTTTCAAACACAAAGAGACCTCTTCAAGACAAAGGTGCCCACAACACCAAGCTCAGAGGGTTGTGGTCTTCTGGACGCCACTGATATGAAGAGAAGTGTGCTGTACACTTTCATAGAGGAAAAAAATTCCAGTAGCACTGCCAAAAGAGGTTACAGCACCAAGAATAAAGACTGATCACCCAAAGCAGTTTTGTCCTCTTGAAACAACATGCCAATTGTGCACTGGAAATCCTGCACTTGCAAAGGTTGTATTAGTTACGAAGAAAGCTAGGATTGTCAGCATGATGGGCTTGATAGACAGTAAGTCAGATAAATATGACTAATGTAATAAGCAAACATGATCAGTGATGGTTTGTTATCAGTGTGTTTTGTGTTTTACAGACATTTCAACATACCATAGGATATGTCCACAGTGCAACATGGTGTATAGGTACCAGGAGTGGAAAGATGGTCTTCACAACTTTGATAACCACATTTTTCTCACCCTTGAACTTTGTGTGTTTCTCAGAGAAAATGTTACCGTAAGTCTTTTCTCCTTAAGATTACCTGTTTGTAACATGATGTTTTTTTTAAGTTTCCATCCTTAAGCAACAAAAACATAATCTGTCATTGTGTACTGTCAGACTAATTTGTGTTTGCTTCACTCTTTAGAACCATGTGTCTGTATCAAGAGTTGTGGATTCATTGGAGGGGTTAAGAGGAGAGAAGTTTCCCTCCAGGGATGTCATATTTCCTGCCTATTGCCACTTTGAGGCATTGACTGACACAGAGTACACTTTCTCTTGTGTCAATTGTGGATTTTATCCACCTGTGGTAGTAATGGATTTACACAGGAAAGGGGTTTTTAAGCTGGCAGGTAAGTGACATTTTTACTTTTTATTGAGATATATAATATATAATATAATATGTGTGTGAGTGTGTGTGTATGTGTATGTTTGTGTGTGCATATATATATAAGTTTGTGTGTGAATATGTGTGTATATAATGTATGTACAACCTAGAGGTCTTGCTATTCTCTTATGGTGTGATTCATTACAGTCAGTGACCTCAAAGCACCTCCTGATAACTTCAACGGTGAACATGATATTGAGAGTTTTTGGAATTCTGTTCATCTCGCAATGATAAGTCGTGGTTTTCAAAGTATGTTATGTTGAATACTATATTTAATTAGATTCTACATTGTAAACAGAATTTGGATTAAAAATAATGTATTATTTTGCTTAGGAAGTGCAGACAATCCGTTCACTGTCAGTCCATCTACGAGCGGTGGGCACCCTGGATTGGGAGTGAAACACGTCGAAGTGGCACTGTTCTTAACACTGAATTCAAAAAAAGGAAAAACACGCCCCACTTCAACTGAAGCACAGCTAAGCAGTGTTACTGAGGACCATCTGCTTGATGAGCTGGCCAAACAAAAGGTGATATTACCTGGTGTTGAAAACAATGAAGCTCTCTAGGTTTGAGGGGTAATAAATTCTCCAGTAAATGGTCTGTTTATTGTTTGTCCTAAATATTATCAGGTTGGAGTTGTGAGAAAATTGTGCAGAGCCTGCAACATTGACACCAAGGGCTCACRGTTTGATCTYATAACAAGACTAAAGGAAAACATGAAGAGCAGACAAACATATGACAAGGTGTTTCAGAGCATATGGGGTGCATCTGGTATGTTATAATGTTGCTCTGTAAAGTTGTTGCAAGTTACACACTTAACAATCTATTGAATCTTTAATCTCAGGGGGATGGTTCGATAATACTTTGCCCACATGGCATTGTGTACAGCATTAAATTTAATCTACGTGCTGAAAGTCCCAGGGACTTCGCAGACCTTCTACTTTCCTGGAAGCACTTCCCAAATGTCTGCATTTATGATTTTGCAAGAGGTCTGGCGACACACATGAATTTGCGTGTTCCTCAATCATTGCCTTTCCAGCCTTATGAGGGCAGATTGTGTGAACCCACAGAAGAGAATGAATGGAAAAGGATTGCCTGTGTCACTTCCTGATAGCCTTCCTGCCTTCCTGTTAGCTCAACTGGTAGAGCATTGCGTTAACACCACAAAGGTTGTGGGTTCGATCCCAGGGGAAGGCAAGTCCTGATAAAAATGTGTACCTTGAATTCACTGTAAGTTGCTTTGGATAAAAGCGTCTGCCAAATTAATAAATGTAAATGTCACTGCCTTGGCTATTTGAAAGGGTGCACAGTGAGGACAAAAATGGTCATTAACTGGATCTTCAGAGACATTATGTCTTATATGATCGCTTTCATGAGAAGAACGCCACAGATCCAAAGGACATGCTGCGCAGAGTTCAACTTGTGCCTGAGCTGAAAGGGTGGTTAAATAGCCAAGTTGCTGAGCAGTTTTTTGCCAAAATATGTAAAAGCAACTACTTCTTCAACAACACGGCTCCATCAACCCATGTTTTTCTAATGCCAAGTGTTGTCCATCATCATAACACCTCCACAAATAGAGCACTTCTGAAGAGGCAGTTAAATTCAGGATGACTACTGGAACTTCTGAGTACCATCACCTTATCTGCTTTGGGACAAGCTGTCATAGGTGAATAATACAGTATTTTTCTGTGTTGAATTAAAACAGTGGTTCACACACATTGTTTTGTTCCAGTTTAGCTGTACTTATGTCTTCTTTGTGTCCCCAGGCCCGCGATCAAATGCATCTAAACAACAAAGTACAACTGTGGTAGCCAAGGCACCTTCAGCAACAGATAAATTTCTTTAACATTAATGACAATAAATCAGTCATGTAATTAAACTTGACCCATGTGATGTAATCATTCATGTTTTGTCAAAAACTTAAAAATGCATATTTTTAGTCATTTTATTGGTTCATAAAATTGT
>JBAJNP010005507.1:744-28828 GCA_036877545.1 Yasuhikotakia modesta
ATGTTTCTAAACCATTTGTTTCTCAATGACTTTAAATCAGCTGTTGTCAGGGTGCTGGTGGATGATGTCACTTCTGCCCTAGTTAACACAGGTGTAAATTAACATTAACCATGTGCAGAATTTGGGGGTTGGACATCTTAACAATTTTAGGTTGTAAGAATAATCTTAACATTTCCTTAATGTTTCTATTTTCTTTAAATACTGTTCATTATCTGTTGTGTTTGGACTCACCAGACAACAGCAGGTATCTGACTGGAATCTGTGGGCCGCTGTGGCAACAGAAAACTGCTTTTATTCTTTCCTCTCCTGGCATGTGACGAAAAACAAGCAAAATTATGATACGTTCCATCATGTTTTAAAAGCAATATAGTAAATTTTACTGTTTGTTACAAAGAGTTGAACTCAAATACTGAGAAACCTGCTAGAATCACCATTTTTTTTAAATCATGTGCCTTTAAATCTGAAAATACTTTTCCTCTGGAAAACAGACCTGATGGTGTCAGTCTCTTTGTGTGGGCGGGGCCAGAGCTGTTAGCCACTCCCCTACAACATCTATCTGCTATGAGCTGAAACATCTACATCAATTTCCAGTTAAAATAAGCCACACCCTCAAATTTTCATGCTACATTGAATTACATCACAAAACCGGTTCACACAGAATATTGTTTTTACTAGGGTTCATAGTTTTGCTAAATTTAATTGGCAAAATGTAATTACAGGTTAAATGTATGCAAATGTTAAAATATTGTTTACTAGACAGATTTTCAAGTTTAAAAGTTTTTAATGGTAAAACAGTTTGTATGAACACATTTTGTTTGGTTGATTAGCTCTGCTGTTCTTTAAAAAATATCTTTGAAAGAAAATAACTTCAACCCCTTCAAGTCTTACTGATGCTGTTGAGCAAACATTATTTCTACAGTTGACTTAAATATTAGTTGAATGATCTCTGTTCTTCTTTTGCAGAGTGTCAAACTGACAGTGACAAATGTGTCATAGTGAAACCGAACAAGCACACATCTCTCTCACCGCACCTATTTCCATGCAGCTTTTCAAAATTGTTTAAAAAATGAGGTTCTGACCCACCCACCCACACCCACACCCACACACACACACACACACACACACACTCACACATACTCACCCCAAGTCTCTTAACACCACCATCTCACTGGGTCATGTTGCCATGATTGCAGATTGTAAAGGTTGTGCTAACAGGGGGAGGAATTGAAACTGAGCCTCAGTTCTCTGTATTAAAATAAACTCACGGCCGCTCAGGCAGAAACGGCTCTAAACAAGACAAACATCTTCAGCGGTGCCAAAATCATTCTAGGGGGTGCTGATGAATTTGCAGGGTGTTGTGAGGGTGTCTGTGCTCCATCCCCTATAAAACATGCTGGATGAGTTAGATTCATTCAGACGTATTCATTTCATCATGAGCTGTACAGATATTAATGCTTTTTAATAATGTAATATTTAGCTCTTACTACATGATTACTCAGAAAAAATTGACCCAGAACTCAGAAACAAATCATTTGTGTTTTAAAGTCAATTTGAACTGGTTATGTAACTATATTTGTACTTTGCTAAACTTATGCTGCAGCTGACCGCTCTCTCTCTCTCTCTCTCTCTCTCTCTCACTCACGTAACAATCAAAACTTTGATTATGGGATGCTACACTTTCTATTTATACAAAGAGATGCAGAGAATATGTAAACACACCAATGACTGACAACTGACAACACTGCAATGAAAATAAATCATAAGGCATTTAGCAACTGTTGCACACAGACTGTTTCTGCAGGTGTTGCAGGCGTGTGCGCAGGAAATAACACGCTTAAGTAGCTCCACGCTCCTTCCTGTCTCTCAACCGATAACATCTTCAGTATTTTCTTCATCATTCAACAATAACTTCACATTTTTAAAATAAAATTCTAATTCAGGTTCTTTACAGCAGTGCCATGGCAGAACCATTTTTGGTTCTAAAGGAAACCAAACTTACAATTCTCTCTTTTTATACAGAACTGTATTTCACTACAAAGAACCTTTTGTGAAACAAAACGTGTGTAGATGTAAAACTTCAGTGGATGTAAAAAAGAGGCAACTTTTAGTGTGTAGACAGAGACGCATTTCTTCAGTGTTACTCAGGTCCTGTTTCCCTCACACACACAGAACACACAAGTCCACTGGATCTTTCAGTACTTCTCTCTGTATTTCCTCTTGTGTTGCAACAGTTTAGCAGCAGCAAACAGAAGATCTCAGAAGAACAGAAACACACATGAAAACAATGAAAGTCCAGCAACAGTGTGTTGAGTGTGCAGCCTGTGAAACAAACTATCAGCTGCAGATTAGCTGCTCTTTGGCTTGTCATGATAACAGAAGC
This sequence comes from Yasuhikotakia modesta, assembly GCA_036877545.1. Lineage (NCBI taxonomy): Eukaryota > Metazoa > Chordata > Actinopteri > Cypriniformes > Botiidae > Yasuhikotakia > Yasuhikotakia modesta. The sequence goes on from JBAJNP010005507.1 coordinate 3,125, forward strand.
CCTGCTGATGAAACAACTGGTTTTGGGTTCCATAGATAACTATGTTTTGAAAGAACAGGTTCTAAACAAACTCATACATTTACTGAAGAACTTTTAGGGAACTGCAACCTATGCTGAACAGAACCAAGAACACATCAATAAAGTATGACCGCAAAACCATCAAATGTTCAAACATTATTTATGTTTTTCACTTCATTTGTTAAAAACATGATTCATATAATAGCAGAGAGCTGAAGGAAACAGTTGAAGGTGCTTCTGAACAAAAGCAGTTACTGCAGGGACACTGACAGATGCGTCACCCGCAGCATCAGTCGCTGGCAGCTGCAGTAGAGCGAGACGCGTGAGGCCGGGACTGTTACACCTCTTCCTGTGCCTCAGGGTCACGTGACTGTCAAGAAGGTTAAATAAGAGAAGTTCACCAGTATAGGCCCAGTTCAACTGCAGCTGCAGGACCACCCCAGACCCTGAGAGAACACAGGACAAGATTCTCTACAAAAGAAGCGCTGAGAAAAGTGAAGGATGGACTGACAGGTATGTATGAAACTGAAGCTTTTCATTAGACATTTTACAGGATAAAGTTCTGTCACGAATATACTGGAAGTAAAAAAGCATAAAAACTGACATTCAATATCTTTAGTTTAAAATTCCTTCATTATTAATGTAACATCTTATAACTTAATGTATTGTTTTACATGAATACCTGCCCTTTTACTGTTAATTCTTTAACTTCAGGAAGTTTGTGCTGCAATTTTGTGTTGAAAGTTTGTAAAAAAAATATACATTTTAAAACATACATATACACTTTTTATATACAGTGGATAGCCGTCTACATTTCTAAATGCTTAAATGCAAAAACAATTACAAAAATGTAATTGTGTAACAAAACGGACCTCTTGTATTTGAACTTAAGCTCTAAAAATCAAGTTCATTTTATTTTTTTTAATTGTAGTTTGTACAGTTTCCTTTTCTTCTTCACAAAACTAACAGCAAAAACAAGAAACACAAGCATTTAAAGGAGATTTGCAGTCGTAAAGGCTCATGTAAGTAAAATGAAAGCTTACTCACGCACGTCAAAATGGCGGCAACGACCAGCCGGTCCAATGATGTCTGTGTGGCCACATCTCACGCAAAACTGACGCACTTTCAACTCTTCTATTTTTAAAGAAATAAAACTATATGCAGACGATTGTATGAGTCCTGTATGAAACAAACCAAAAACGTCTAATTCTACAAAATGTTTGTTACTCTGGTTTTGCTGTTTGGTTGTTTTATTTCCCAAATAATTTGAGTTGAATAATATTTCAGTAATTGAGTTGAATAATATTTCAGTATTTGAGTTGAATAATATTTCAGTATTTGAGTTGAATAATATTTCAGTAATTGAGTTGAATAATATCTCAGTAATTGAGTTGAATTATATTTCAGTAATTGAGTTGAATGATTTGGGAGACATTTTGCTCTGCTGATATTGGGCACATTGTGAGTTTGGGTGCGGTTCACACAGACACGTGTGAAGAACAGAAGAACACACAGCAGTGTGTGTGTGTGTGGATGTACAGTGCAGTCATCCATAAAGTAGAAAGCACTACTAAACCCCGTGGACACAGTGTAGTGTTTCCTACTTTATGGATGAGTGTACTGTTTGCTGCTGGGAGAACCTCAGGAGAACCGACGGAGAAACAAAAAGAGGAACCTGCTTTGTTTCATAAAGCCGTGCAGATCTCACAGTGTTAATGTATGTCCACGTGAGACGGCTGTACGCTTGCAGAAACTCAAGCACAGTTCCTCTGAAGACTTCACTTCTGTTACTGCAAATGTGTCTTAAACTGTCATTGTTGTTCAGATCTAATCTTCTGCATGTCTTTCAGTTTCAATAAAACCAGCAAAAAAGCAACAGTGTTTTTTTTTCTTTTGAATGATTCACAACAAAAACATCTCAGCACACATTATGTTTGTATTTTATGTGAAAATATACTTTATTTTTGTAAAAAGTATTGCAACAAAGTATTTCATTCGCTTTAAATAAATCACGCAGAAGCGCAGATTATCATTATCATTATTCCAACATGCAAAAAAACAACCAAACACACACACACACACACACACACACTCACACACAAACCACTTTTACAAAGAAACAATATTTACAGGTGAGTTTTCAAAAAGCTTCATACAAAAAAACTCAATGTACAAAAGAGTTCAGTCATCATTCTTCTGCCAAAGCGCTGAGACAAGAAGAAAGTCTCTTTCTCACAATATGAAAGTTTCATATCATAGTATCATATCAAAATCACAAAATACATCCAACATCACAGCCCACAATATACAGACAAACCTACAGATTTACACTTGAAACGCCTCTCCTTCAAATTCAACAATACAACAGACTCACTGTGTACAGCAAAAAAAAACTATTAATGTACATGCAATTACCAAAACTATACATAACTAGAATAAATAAGGCAGAGTTTGTTTGGAACCCCGTCATGCATGCATTCAATACAAGTACAGCATTAGTAAAGTGTAAGTTAAGACTAAAGAAGGTTTAATAAGGCTAGTGTTTATTATTATCCAGATCTAGTTGCAGAGTTGTCTACTAAAGTAGCTGATAATATGAAAGTCTACAATTACTGCGACACAGTGGCATGTGCGTTTAAGCTTTGCTGTAGCATAGTTGCCAGCATGCGCTTAGATTATAGTGCAGCTGGCGGAATACAGGTGTAAAGTTACTAAAGGTGTAAAGTTTACATTAAAGGACTGCAGAGAGCACAAATAATTCAATCAAATCAGCAAGATGAAACCAGTAAAATCATTACATGTTTTGGGGCTTTTTTGTTCTGCCTACTTGAAAATATAAAGACTGTTAAAAGCTGAACCTACTTCCGCTCTGTGATGTTTAACTCTAGCTCCGCCCTCTAACTGCCTGGCGTTTGGTGATTGGTCTCCAGTTGCCGCAGTGACACAGAGCATATAAAGTTTGGCAAGAATGGGATCTTGTGGTTTGGACGCTCTAGATCAGCAACAACACGCTGAAGACCAAAAAACAACCTGAGAAATGATTTCACACCAATTCTGTAAAACCACACAAATACAGACTCGTAAATAAACGAACACGTTTCCACATATGCAGCAGACAAACTATTACTGTACATTATATTGCAATAAAGTTCTACAGGAACAGATGATGAAGGTATATTTCTACACGCTACATCTTACAGCCCTCCTGAAATGGTGAGAAAGTCACAAAGTATCAAAAGAACAATAAATGAATGGAACATGAAATGCATGCAGAAAAACAAAGCAAATGTCTCCCTCTCACACATCGTACATAAACCCTCAAACGGGACAGAGTTCTGTGTCGCTGCGAGAAAAGGCAAAACACAAAAATAGAGCTGAAGATGCAGCTGAGCTCATTACAAACAACAACGTCTTCAGTGACTCCTGACACACACACACTGACAGAGACACACACAAACACACACACACAAACACACACTGACAGAGACACACACAAGCACACACTGACAGAGACACACACAAACACACACACACAAACACACACTGACAGAGACACACACACACACACACTGACAGAGACCCACACAAACACACACTGACAGAGACACACACAAACACACACTGACAGAGACACACACAAACACACACTGACAGAGAGACAGAGAGAAACACACACAGAAACAAAGACAGACAGACACAGTTTTACAGACAGATTGTGTTTTGTAGTTCTACACACTATGACACTGAAGTAAATATACAACTACAGCACATTTCCAATCTGATTCTGCTTTGTCTAAAAAAACATCAGATATTTTGGGGGGGGTTAACAGAGAGCTGAAGTCTAAGTCAAACAATGTATAAACCTGAACTCAAACACACTGCTTGAATATAAACTGAAACAAACTAATTTGATATGAAGTACAAATTAAAACTGTAGTTAAACATTTACATGTAAACTTTAATGAACCCACTGACTTGACCAGGAAAAGTCAGAACAAATTCTCTGTCAACAGCTGAAATGCTGTAAAACCACAGAAATGAATTCAGAACCATGTCAAAAGCTTTCAGCTTCATTCTGATTGTTCTGATTATTCTTTCAGATTTAGTTCAAATAAACAGATCAACAAACAAGACCTGCACTCAGCTACTGTTGACCTCAAAAGAGTTTGTTAACGCAGGTTTACACCCACATCCTGTACCTTTAACAAGCTAACACTGTTAGTACACAACAGGACAGACACAATTCTGCGCTTTGGCCCTCACTTGTAGTGCAAAAAACGTTCATTTCACAATAACTGCTAACAGTATAGTCATATAGAATCACTTATAAGTGTGCTTGCTTTTTAGTAAACGAGAGCTGTAAAGACTACAGTAACTGATAAAGCATAATAGCATTGTTTCAGGTTTACATGCTGTTATTAAAGTTAGTGTGATGTATTAGTCCAGTATATTGATCAGTATGTTTTACTGTTAGAGTTTGTTTTGAACAGAGACGAGCTCTGATCACAGCTTCAAATGCTTCAAACATCAACAACTTGTTTCCCCGTTCACACAGAGAATCATTTGCTTTCCACAAGAAAGATTCTGAATCATGGCAAAACTCTGTAACACAGGAAACACATACACACACACACTCACTCTCTCTCTCACACACACACTCACACAAACACACACACACACACTCACACAAACACACACACTCACACACACACAAACACTCACACACACAAACACTCACACAAACACACACACTCACACAAACACACACACACTCACACAAACACACACACTCACACACACACAAACACTCACACACACAAACACTCACACAAACACACACATATACACACACATATACACACACACACACACTTACCTAAACACACACACACTCACACAAACACACACAGCTCGTCACATTCACTCCTTCTTGCCCAGCTTTCTGAAGAGCTTCCTGCTCTTGGAGAAGAAACCTTTCTTCTTCTTCTCTGGCTGAGGGGTCTCAGGGAGGGCGGGGGAGGCTGGGATGGAGGTGCTGGGGTTGGGTTTTTGCTCAGAGTCTGGTGCTGGTTCTGATGGTTCTGGTTCTGATGGTTCTGGTTCTGATGGTTCTGGTGGAGAGAATCTTACAGGAGCAGCTGCTTCTGAAGACTCTGTCTGAGAAAGTCACACAACTGTTCATGAGTTCAAACAATAAACCCATGCGGCAGGAAACCATCCAAACTATTAATCACAGGTCTTGTGTTTAAAGCTGCAGCCTGTAACTTCTGCTTCTAATCTCTGTTTGACAATCTTAATTCTGAACACCTCCTGTTGCTCTGCACCTGCTTAATAGTTTTTGTTGCTCTTTTTTAACCCAAATGTTACAGATTACAGCTGTATATAAAAGTAAAATATAATGGCGTATATAGATGGATAGATTCTAGATAAAGAATGTGTTAGTTTAGGATTAAGTCTAGTGTATGAAAAACTTACAGTCATTGTTTAAAATGAACTTCTTTCTTGTGTCTCTGAACAGCATGCAAGACAAATTAAACAGAGAGAGAGAGAGAGAGAGAGAGAGAGAGAGAGATAGCATGCATGAAACAACATGCACAACTCAACAACTGAAATAAAATACACTACAAACAGACTGATGATGGAACAGAAGGCAGATTCATGCAATACACAACATTCATAAATAATACACAACAATACACAACATTCATAAATAATACAAAACAATACACAACATTCATAAATAATACAAAACAATACACAACGTTCATAAATAATACACAACACAAGGAGATGCTGTAGACACAAACACACACCTGTGAGTTTCTGCGGCTCTCTGCTGTACATTCACACCTCGTGCTCTCCTCTTCTGTCTCAGGAAAGGCCTGCAGGAAGTTGGACGGCACAAGGCCTTTGTGCCCATTTAGATCCCCCTGAAAGAACACAAACTCCCATCATGCATTGCTGCTGTTCAGCCAGCCAATCAGACACTGTTTTAACACTGTTGACATTCTAAAAGCTGGAGGGAAAACCAGAGAAATAAACTCACGTAATAAAATCCATCATCGTCCATATCACCAAACACATAGATGATGTCTCCGGCGCTGAAAGTGAGCTCCGACTGCAGTGATGCACACAGAGTTTAACATCAGTCATAAAGCCACACTTTACAGTGGAGATAAATCTGATGTCTATTCCTCTCCAAATGTGAGTTACTGTCGAAATTCTATTTCTCTAAAGATTAAATGAGTCAAGATTTTAATTTTGTAACTTTACAGTTGCTGGACCTGTTAAAATATGTTTTTCTGCTTGAACAGCCGTACAGTCAGAAGCTAAAACAGTAAACTGTAAAGACAACCAATCAGATTGGTTGATCATGTGTATGTGTCACCTCTACATCTGCATTGGGTGAACTCTCTCTCGGGTCATAATCAAAAATGGCCACCATCCTGCGAGGCTGTGAAGTTCCCATCATCCCCGTGGAGTGGCTCAGATCTGCAGAACAAACACACACGTCATTAAGTGTTCAGAATCTCCGGGATAGAAATAGTCCAGATGTTTAATCTGTCATTCTGTGGATATATCTGATCTCCAGTTCTGATCTGATGTCTGTCCGATGTGCAGATACATGAAAGTTCTCCTCTGAAAATACTTACAAAAAACAAACGTTTCTGGCACTAAAAAGCTTTTGAAACTTTTGCATGATTAATAAAATGACAGATCAGTGTCACAGGAGTCAGACTGTTACAGACTGCAACAGATTGCAGCTTTAAAAATAAAAAGAAACACTCAATTTTTAGGAGAAACACAGCAGAAAAAAAAACACATGCAGGTGACAGTGAACTGAAAATAAACAAAACTGTCATTTAACAGACAATCATCAGTGGTTACAACAGGATGGCATGTTGGATGCAGATCTCCATGGTAACAGCATGCAGCGATGCATGAGCTGGAACGCAGAACGTTGCATTGCATGCAGTTAAAGTGTCAGAGACACACAGATGTTCAGATGAGCTGTTAAAGGCTGTAAGAGAGAAAACATGAACGGGTGAATAATTTCAAACCTTGACTGGAGGAGTCTATGACAGATGTGTTTTCCCACACCGCTGCAGACTCCACTGTAAAGAGACAGAGGTGAGGGGAGGAGGAAAGGGTTAGAGGCAATCTGATTGGCTGCCTGACCTTGATTGACACTTGGGCTCATGGGGACAAAGGCAAAGCAAACCAAAAACAAAGAGATTTGAGGATAATGAATGCAGCATCAATTAGCCACACACACTAACACACTAACACACACACACACTAACACACACTAACACACACACACTAACACAAATTCACCATCACATTTCAGTCTCGTATTCTATGACAGACACCTTTAAAGACAACATGAAACTGGGTTCACACTGCATGTAAATCATGTCTACTGGTTAGCATTACTAGTTTTCACTCATGGGTAACCAGTGAGTTCCTGTAGATCTGGTTCTGTCACTCAAGCATTTTGTTTGCAAAGGTTGTGGGTTTTACTCCCAAAGAACACAAACATACTGATCAAATGTAGCATTTGCACTAGAACAAAGACAAAACAAAAAGACAAAACAGGCACAATAAAACCAGTGACATTTATTAGAAGGTAAAAGAAAGCGTTTGGATTTCATGTTGTCTTTAGCATATCTAATGATCCCCTTAGGTCAGAGTTTCAGAGAAAAGCTGAGGTGGGGTTTGACAAATGCTGGTGGAAACTGGAGTGAAAGATGACAGAGCGTGACACACCTTTCTTGGAGCGTCTAGGTTTCGGCGGTGGGACGGGGCGACGTGGAGGCGGGGCATGTAAGTGGGCATCTTTATGAAATTTAAACAGGATACGAGAAAACAAAAGTAGCAAACAAGAATGAATGAGAAGCCAAACTAAAAGCAACACTTTGTAGAACAGAAATACAGCTGAAAACAGAAGAATACAAACATTGGCATCAGCAATGACACCACAGTGAAAGCTGCAAAGGATTCTGGGAGACAGGACACAGAGCACCATCTTTGCTCTGAGATCTGAGCTTTCCTTTGGAGCCACTGTGTTCTCACGCAATGACCACAGAAAAAACACATCTTCATGACAACAGCAGAAAAGTTTCAGCACTGCAGAAATGCAGAATATTGAAATCTGCATGTGACAAGCTTCACCGTGGACAAATGAAATACTGACATGAGCTGCTGACAAATAACATGAACAAAACTGCTTCACTTCACATTTAGCTTCTGGATGAATATAGTATGTTTATACTTCAGGTGCTGGACAGATCAAGCGTTCCTTACACAATTTTTTCAATGTTAAATCAGTAAATAAATCAGTGTTTAAATATTCTTAAGACATGAACCTTAAATACTAGATGTTCTAGTGCCTCAATGCTTCAACATTCCATTATTCTGGACACAGAGTGTTGTCTAGAGCTTACAGAATGAGTGATCCGTGTGTGTGAACATCTCACCCATCTTCTCCATCGAGGTCTCTGTGGAGAGGAATCCCTGCAGCAGAAGCTGCTGTCTGGTCTCCTCATCATCAACCTGGATCTCTGAAACCATATTACACGGCACGTAACCATGGCGACCGCCCGCCTCACCTTGGTAGAAACCATCTGCGTCTTTGTCGCCGTAAACCTGCAGATGAGAAGCATGTGAACTGTATTACATGAATGTATTTAGTTTATTTAGTTTTGTCAAATACTGTGTTGAGTATAATGGAAACAAACAGAAAAACTCCATCCCTTAGATCAGGGGTCTCAAATCCAATATTCCTGGAGCTCCACAGACCTGCAGAAGTTACTGCCAACATCTCCCCACACCCCTACAGCTCTGTGGAGCTCAGTGGAGACCTCTGCTTTAGAGAAGCCATCATACCTTGATGATCTGTCCCTCTTTGAAGGGCAGCTCTTCCTCAGCAGCATCAGGGTTTGGTGACATGACCGCCGGCTCGTATGGAAACAGAGCAACAAATATCCTCACCTCACTGGCTTCAGATGCTCTAGATTCTGCAACACACAGTCCCCTTAAACATTTGTTTCCAGAACATGGGAATGTCACCCCCCCCAACAGAACAGTAATGGTACAGTCTTTAGTTCTTCCCTAAGTGGTCATCATGCTAAAAGCTTCCGATTGTAATCCGTCACGAGCCTCTTAAGAAAGTGTCCAGCCGTGCTAAAATACACAATATAGTCACAGCTATGGTCTAAGGCACCTGCTCACCAATCACAGCACATCACCCAGAGAGAACAACCAATCACATTAGTTCATCTGCTTTTAAAGAGAGAATCTCACCTCTAGGCAGTCTCAATTCAGACTGTGTGGATTTAGGCGTGACATCACACGGTCCCCCCCACGCTGCACCTGCCAGCGATGCTTCTCTGCCTCCCGTCTCCTGAAATAAAGGACAGAAACGTCACTCACATGCTGCTTGTGGTTCCAAACACACACACTGGGGGCTCTACACTAAAACAGTATCTGGGAGCCTCTGACTCAAAAATAACACATTTTAGAGCTGAGAGTTTTTACTGCTTGAGCAACATCTGATCTGAGATCAGCAGAGAAAGCACTTACAGGTGTAACAACACAGACAGGAACAAAAAGTAATTTTATCCCCAAAGCAGGTCAACATGTATTTATATAATGGTGTTATCCAGTTTCTGCTTCAAGAAGACAGAAGGTGTAAACAAAAAATGGACAAGAAGATTCTTATGCCCTAAAAGAGACATGAGCGCACAGAGCAGCGGAACTGCAGAGCACAACCACAAGCTCAGCACAGTGCAGCCCTAACTGAAAACTGGAAACAATGAACCAATACACAGAGCAGAGCCAAAAGCTGCATCACTGCAAACATACAAACGCTTGAAGATCAGAAGAAAGGGTGTAGGGGACACAGAATAACACAAGCTGCACAGACTGATAAAACACACCCGTGTGCGTTTGCTGGGGGACAGCTCTGGCTGAGACCTGCAGGTCAGGGGTAGATGGTGGTAGTCATGGTTACTGCCCTCCACCCACCACTCTGAGCTCATCTGCTCCAGCACCACTTCTCCAGGCTCAAACATCTGAGGGTCATCGTTGTCAGTACCATACTCCACATCAATCTCCGTCAGGGGCCCGGTGGGAGACTTCACGCGCCGTACGGTCTTACTCAGTAAATACGGCCCCTGTCCTGTTTCTGAAGATGCCACGAGCCCAGCAAGGTCAGAGGTCATTCTGCTGCGGAGCATCGCCTCCCTTCTGAGTCTATCAGCATGTCCTTTAGCTGTGCTGCAATGCACCAACACACCGCCACTAGTCCCAGCGCACAGACTGCTGTCAGAACCCACTTCCTCATCGTTCAGATAGCGGATGGTGTCGACGGTGTCGGCATAGTGCACTCTGGGCCTGACCGGAACCACCCCCTTCCCCCTGTACCTCACTACAGCTGTTTCAGCTGTGTGTGCTTGATGGTGGCGGTGGGGGTTCTGGTGGCGGCCCTCCCCCGGTGCAGCCCGGCCCACTGGTCTGGTGTGGGGTTCAGACTCGGTGTTGTCTTCCTCTTCTGTCACCTCTGGGATGCTGAAGAGCTGCTTGTTGTGGTAGACCTGAGGGGGGAGCTTTATAATCTTCTCCAGGATCTCCTCATCACTGTCTGTTTCCCACAATTCAGACTGTGTGTTTGGACGGAGGAATGAGGGTTAAAGGAGCGCAGGTGTGTGTGTGGATAAACGCATATATATGTGTGTGTGTGTGTGTGTATGTGTGTGTGTGTGTGGATGTGTGGATAAACGCATATATATGTGTGTGTTTGTATGTGTGTGTGTGTGTGTGTGTGTGTGTGTGGATGTGTGTGTGTGGATGTGTGTGGATAAACGCATATATATGTATTTATGTATATGTGTGTATATATATGTGTGTGTGTGTGTATGTATAGGAGGGGTAAAGGTTAGGATTGTTTGGTGTGGAAAACAGAAGAAAACAAACAAAAAAGAAACAGAAGAAAATTAAAATGTAACAGAGGAAATATAAGAACAGAAATAAGGGAAATAAGAGCACAGCTATCACACGCACCCTAAACAAACACAACCCCTCCAGTTGCTGGTGTAACTCACTGTCAGATTATTGTAATGTCACCATGACAGCTGTGAGGCTACAGCACTTGTGTGTGTACATACTCTGCCTGCACTGTAACCGCGGGAGGGGACATCAGCGATGGCTTCAGAGTACAGGTCATCTTCATCTTCCTCCAGGATGTCAGAGAGATCAGACCGACTGCTCTCCCCTTGGTAGTCTGGGGGAGGGTCCAGCAGCCCACCAGCATACACCTGATAACAACATCACCATAAACACTAAATCACAAACACCTCCAAATCACAAACCAGCAAATCTGACAGCAAACCCAGCCGTGGAACATGAAAGACAGGCACCTCTAAGGTTTCTGACTGGCTGTTGACAGAGTCTGCAGCAAAATGCTACCAACAGTTTTAACACAGGTGCAGATGTGTTCAGTCATCTAACATCACTGACTACAGTCACAATAAAACAATACATTTCTGACATTCAGCTGACATCAAACCTCACAACCCTCTGCACAAAGCCCCACCTCCAGAGAATGGCACTGTTGAGCAGCTAGAGCAGCTGTGTTGAGCGTCACTATTTATCCCATTCATAGTAACAGACCTGCATCTTATTCATTTTGTAATCTTTGGCTGAACTTACTGTTTTTCCCTGCAGTGACAATTGTTTTACTTTTACCCTGATTACTCCATGTACACAATTATCTTATAATACAGTAAAATGTATAACTACAGTGTATGTGCTGTGCAGAAAAACTGGACTGAAACAGACCTTTAACCGTGGTTGAGGTACAGGCCTCAGGAACTCGTCCATGGACACCAGTCTTGCGTTCTCACGGTCCTCCTCAGCCTCAGACTCAAAGGGGGATGGATTTGGGGGTCTCAGTGGGTGTGAATCTGGGACATCCAGAGGGTCCTTCACCGGGGTGGTGACTTTGGGGGGGGCAGTTGAACTGGGCGATGGTGTGTGAAGTTTGGCACAAGGTTCCTCCAGGAATTCGGAGAGGGAAGCAACAGGACGCTGGACACCGGGGCTGTCTGTCTCTCGGCTGGGGTTCAGCGCAGGGGGGGGCAAACTGCATAAAACTGGAACTGATGCAGGTTGCAGGTTGCAACTGACGGGTGCTGCAGTGGGGACATGCACTGGAGCGGCCGCAGTGGGGACATGCACTGGAACGGCCGCAGTGGGGACCGGCGTGACACTGGGTGCAGGCACACTCACCTGTTGATGAAAATGCTGCATTAGCTTACAGCGGTTACTGTATTTACTGTGATGAAATGAACTATGATAGCTGGAGACTTACTGTTGAGTTGCTTTGAGAGGCAGACAGTGGCTTCACATCTTGTGTTGCAATGGCAACCGCCGACGCGGGGTTTGCCCAGGCTTCCACGTAGGAAGCAGCGGGCAGAGGCGTTTTGGCAGCAGAGACAGACGCGGCACAGACAGCAGACTCTGGGTTGGCACCGGTCTTGAGGACACTGGCGTCCGCTGGCACCGACTGGCACTGAGGCAGTGAGGTTCTGGACATGATGGCAGGCAGTTTGTCTGACACATTCACCGGCAGGGAATCCACAGACTCACCGAACGCAGACGTGGTACGAACAGTGATCTCACGAGCCGCCTGTAAGGTCTGGATCTGTGATGGACCAATCAAAGCGCTGCCTGCTGTGGGTGACGACACCTCAAATACCTGAAACAGATGAAACAGAGAGTGTGACACAGATTTAAAGCTGACATCTGTAACCCAACATCAAAACCACAAACAGTTATTGAGCAAGAACATGAGAGATTAGTGTTGAAAACAACCTCCTTGTTTTCAAATTGCAACACAGCTTTATAACAATTTATAGTTTGAAGTTTATGTTTTAAACAAAGATGGCAGCACAGAGTCTTTTACCTTCTTCTTGTCTGCATAGATGGTGTAGCCACTGACTCGGACACCATTGGACGTCCCGGCAGCGTCTATGGTAACGGGCAGCCAGCTGATCTGAGCGATTCCTGGAGACGGACCTTGTTCCAACTGCACATCCAGAGGAGCATCAGGAGGACCTGAGAGACAAGGGTCAAACATCTCAATACAGCAGAAACATCATCATTACTCCTCACATCCTCCCAAACCTGTGTGAGTCTCTGCTTCTTTAAAACATGTTGGCAACCAAACAACATAAAACACAACAAAACCACTTTATTTCTCAAAATATCTTCTTTTGTGTTTCACAGAAGGGAAAGTCATACAGGTTTGGAACAATGGCAAGTTATTGATAAAAAATGAACTTATAACTTTTGAACATTTAACTTAGACAACACCACTACTATTTACAGAAATATGTATATGGATGTTTCAAAGCACCACTGAAAGACAGCAAGTGTTCAGATTGTGCTCAGAGTGAGTTTAGGCTCTGACCTGCAGTCAGGGTGCTGAAGGAGGTAACGGCGGTTTTGCGATCCCTGCATTCGGGCGGCAGCTCCCAGGCGGTGCGATGCGGTCTGGCTTCCGCTTTAACGCTGTAATGCCGGTTGGGCGTGAGGTTACTGAGGCACAGAGAATAACACCCCGCTTTGACCAACTCACACTCCTCATCGTTCAAAGACACAATGTGCACATAGTTACTGTTGCTAGGCAGCCAGGTCAAACTTGCTGAGGTCGCAGTGATGCGTTCGACACGCAAATGCGTTGGCGCCACACACACGTCCCGCCCAACAAGCATGCTGCACCGCAGCAGGTCAGAGTTTCCACGCTCAGTTACGCTTTGCACTGCTATCCGATACGACTTCTGTGCCAAGTCCAGTCTCTCCAGAACAGCCTTTGTTTGGCTACCGAATGGTACGTTGTGCCTCAACTCATGGTCCACGTAGACATTATAGCTGAACACAGAACCCCAGCCCGCCGGAATCACCGGAACCTCCCAGCCGATGATGATGCTCTTGGCCAGCTGCTTGATTAGCGTTAGCCTGCGGGGGTAAGGCACAGCGTCCACCCCCACCTCCTCTAGATCCAGGTCCAGTCCGTTGGTGAGGGGGGCGGCCAGGGAGGGGGTGGAGGGGTTGGCTTTGGCATTGTCACCGGGAGCAGAGGCTGTATTGGAGGTCTCCGTCCTCTCTGAGACGCTGGGAGCGAAGCGAGAGTGATGCTGGTGTAGACGCTCGCTGCCACTGTGAAAGCTGCTCTCCTGAAAGGAATTATGGGATATCTCGCCTGTCTGGTGAGGGTGGCTGCTCATGAAATCATCGTCTGACACACGCTCCACAAAATTGGAGGGAACGAGACCCCTCCGTCCATCCATCAGTTCACCTGCAGAGAGCGACAGTTCAAATAAACAAAAGTGTGTTCCATCATTTAACTTCTATTTAATACAACTTACTTATAATATTCAAAATAAATATATAAAAACAGAAAATGTACAACAGCATTCAGAAGTTAAAGATAAATCAGTGCTGTTGTTATTATTTTTATTTTTGCAGGTATTTATATAAATCAGGATGTGAAAACATTTTCAACCAGCAAAAAAAATCTCTCTCTCTCTCTATATATATATATATATAATATAGTGCAGGTAAGCACTATATTTTCTTCTGGAAAATATAGTGCTTACCTGCCTTTTATTTAGATGATATAAAATTGATTTGTGTCTGAATGTATTTCATTCCAAACTCTGTATCGTTTTTCTGCCTCACAGGTAACAGTTGTGGTTACACTGAGATGAGCTCAAACTCACCTTCATAAAAGCCGTCGTCGTCCATGTCTCCACACACATAAATATATTCTCCAGCGGTGAGCGGCAGCTCTGACTCTGGGCTCTCATTAGGACCATCATAAGGATTGTAGCTGCATTCAGAATGAGAAACGGACCAATACTGATCATTGCTGATCATCGGTAACACACACACACACGACAGCGGTTACACACGTGTGACCGCGGTTACACACGCGTGACAGCGGTTACACACGCGAGGTGATCTGTAGTTAAGGCACTGGTTACCTGTAGCGTGCGATGAACACCTGCAGTTTCGCTGCTCCTTTACTGAGTGAATACAGAGGAGGAGAAACATCGATGTCCAGTTCCTCCACTTCACTAGCTGTGTCCACCTGAAACAACCGTGAGATCATCAGAACATTCTATGGATGAAACTCTTAAACCTCAAACCTTCTGATGTTTCAGATTTATACAAGATTTATGACACACAACACACACATTTACTTTATATCTAACTTTGAATGCATCTATACAGAGAAGTTAAAAGAAACAATATAACTTGTTTCTTATACACACACACTGACACAGAAATTTGTGTGTCCACAGCTTCTCCAGGCTGAAACTGCAGAGTCAGCATCTAAATATAGTGACATTACTGCAGTAACAGTGAACTGACTCATGCGGCTGTAATTATAGCTCCAGGGTAAAACCTTTATGGATAATCACTTACAAACTACCACAACCTTCATAATCCTGCAGTGTACAGGATTATGTCACTGAAAATCAGACTCTCAACCGCTTTCACTCAGAAATAATCTTCATCCTCAGAGCAGAAGCAGCTCAATTTAGCAATAGCAAGCTAGCTTTAAAATAATAAGATCCTGCCCTTCCTGCAGAGTCTCTAAAACCACACCCCCAACAACAAAAAACACAGCCCTCCTGTGTGTGAGAGTGTGTGTGTTTGTACAGAGAGAGTGTGTGTGTACAGAGAGTGAGTGTGTGTGTGTACAGAGGGTGTGTGTACTGTAATAAGACCTCATGAGTAGGGCTGGACTTTCGGGGACTGGCAGGGTGAGATCCAGCAGATCGGGGCGAGAGATGGGCCGTGTCAGATTTGGGTGGAGTTGGGCTGGACGTGGAGCCGGATTTCATTCCGATGGACGGGAGCTCTCGGTGTCTGATGGTGGGCGAGCGCTCAGGCCGTGACAGCTCAGCTGCGTGTGGAGTTGAGCCAGAACGCAGGACTGCAGAAACATCTACCAGAAGAGCAGGAGAACATGCAGTGAGTGCAGAGACATCAAACAGCAGAAGATCTCACTCATGAATGATCTGCTGAAACTGAAATCAAAAGAAACTTTGCAGGATGTCATGTTAGAAACATGGAAGGTCCTTTGAAATAATTGTGTGATGTGATAGTTGTGAAAACTCACGTCAACATAATCACAGCATCCAGTTAAATCAATAAAATGCAAAAATGTGCAGCATAAATGAATGGTGCAGCATAAATGAATGGTGCATGTTGTTAGGAGCTGCATGCTGTCAGGGTTATGTTGAAACGAAATACTGTACCAGGATGCATAAAACAAAATCTGTACTGGCTCTTTCTCTAAAATAAGCAGTTTGAAAGCAGCATAGTTAATAAGTGTTCCTGTAGCTGAACTTGTTAAGTCACTGTGTCTGCCAAATACCTAAATAATTCCTCTCCAGTTGTATAGCAAACAAACAGAACAGAACTAATACCAAAAAGAACTGAGGAGCAGTACAGCATTTCAAACATAATGAGCTCATCTGCATCAGCAACCCTGCAGCTGTGATCACATGCAGTGTGATCATTATGCGACTGATTTCAGCTTCACAATAACAAGAACATTTTCACCAGCTGAATCAGACAGAGGTTCTGAGCGATCATAAGGAATTCTGCATGCATGTCAGCAGCACATGTTCAGCAGGACAAAAGCCTCTAATCAAATGAGACTAGTGTCCATTACATGTTCAATGCGTGCAGGTACAGACACGTGATCACAGCCCAGAATGAAACCGGGTTAAACAGTACCGGTGTCAGCGGCATCACAGACAGCTTCACTGCCCTCTAAACTCCAGAATGTAATTTCCTCCCATGAGGCATTAGTGCCTGGAAAACACAACAGCACAAGCACTGCAAGCGCTCTCAACAGCAGACGCCTGCTTCCTCTGACGTCACACCTTTAGCTCTCTTCACAAATGTTTCTTCCTGTAGCTAGAAACTTGTTAGCTGCAGTCAGTAACTCTTGCCTCTCTACTGCCATCTCTGCTCGAAACATAAAACTGCAGCTCACTCAGGTCATTATTATTAATTATTCTTAATTAAAACAGATTTAAATAAACACTACCCAGATTTATGTAGTAGTAACTAGATCTACTTCCTGTTTAAAAACAAAGAATTAAAAACAGCTGAAATCATAAACTTTTATAAAGTTGCTGCTGTGAATCAGAGTAAGATAAAGAGATTGTGATGAACACTGATCTGTAAGTACATGATCAATATTTAATAAAATATTTAACCAAAACAAATTTAAGTTATGGATCGTATCTTCTGTAACCCTTAAACAAACCAGCAGTCTCCAGATCTAACCACAACGTTACAAATGCTCATCTGAAGCACATGAAGACAAGCACACAACTGTTTAAGCAACTGTTTAACCGCTCTCACCGGGTAAGTCCACTCCATTGCTGAGCTGAGTAAGACTGGGGCTGGACAGCAGGCCGGCTCCTGACAGATCAATCTTTGAAGCCTGAAGCCGAAATTTATCCAGTTCCCTCGAGAGAAGCCTGAACTGCTCGCTCTGGCTGCGACACTTGTCCTCCAGCTCCCGAACCTTTGACTACACGCACAATAAAAACCAACACACATATAATTAACACCGAGATACATCAATATGCATAATGCACAAGTTGGTCAGATGATGCTATTAGCCAATCAGAGCAATGACACATTGTGAATGTGTGATTAACCAATCAGAGGCAATACTGGGCAACTGGGCAATACAAACACTGCCAGCCAATCAGTGTCTGTGTCAATCAACTTATTAAAGAGGCTCTAAGTAGATTGGGATGATGGGGTGTGGATTGTATATATTTGCATATATATATTACATATAGTTCAACTTCAATTTTTTTTAGGTTTCTTGATGAAAAGCACAAGTTCACCTCTCAAAACTAACCACACCATCTGAGGCAAGAGAATGTTTAAGATTTAGCCTTTAGTTTAAGATTTTTTATTAACTGTTTGTCTGCACATGACAAAGAAACACAGAAACACAGACGGGGAGAACGAGGGTCATTGTGTTTAATGCACATGATGTGAAGCACAAGCTTTAGTGAGTCTGTGAGGTTACAGAGCGAAGCTTTCACTTCCGGTCCTGTGGTTCAGCTTCCTGACACGCTAGGTGCACAACACTCAAAAACACACAGGTTTCTGTGCTTTGTGGGGACTTTCCATTGTCATAATGAATTTTATACTGAACAAAATCTAAACCCAGCATTCACAGAAACATTTCTGTAGTTTTACCAGAGGAGGGTTTTGTCAGATTTGTCAGCTTTTACTGACTTTTGGTTACAAATTTGAACATGCACACATACATACACACACGTTAGGTCTCTTTGTGAGGATTTTTAAACCCCTACCCCTCCCATAATTAAACATAAACTTGGGGAGCGCTGACTGATCCCACAGTGTAGGTGTGTGTAACATTATGTGGGGACCAAAGGCAGAAAAACAGGAACACACACATGACTGTCGATACTCTCTCTGCTCTCTCAGCGCTAAAAATAACATCAGTTTCCTGTAAAACTCCCTCAGATCTGTCACCTTTAACTCTGAGACGTTACACTGCAACACTATGTTATGAGAACAAGCTCTAAAGATTAGAATAACCTGCCATTTACCAAAAACAGAGGTTGAGAAAGGCTGTTTATAACTGTGCAACACCCGCAGAAACCAACTAATAACCAAACCCAAACCATAACTAATGACTTCACATCTAACTAACTCTGCTAGTGGAAACTGCTGTTACTAATGCTGAACACACAGCGGCTGTGAGATGGACACACTGGGGTTCTGAAAGAGTTTTTAAATGCTTCTGATACCTGCATGCAGTCCAGTGTGTTCTGGTTAGCAGTCAACAAAACACAGAATGAGAGCAAGACAGAGAGAGAGAGACAGAGAGAGAGAGACAGAGGGGAAACATCATGCATTTCAAAACACAGTCACAGCAGAGTTTTGTTTAGATTATAAAACGCTGCAGTTCAGCACCTGTGGAAACATCACTGAAGAACCTTCATCCAATTCCTCCAGAACCACAACGTACAAAACTCAGAGTTTTACCAGAGAGAAATGCTTTAAATCTTTCAAACCTCAGGCCATGTACTGAATAAATAAATACATTTTACTTTTGATGCAGTTATTCTTATTAATCAATAATAAGTATTATTGGTGCTATTGTATGACTTTTTTTGCAATGAGAAACCGTTTAAAACCGTTAAACCGTTTAAAAACATCCAGGCCAATAAAGTATTTTGACAATTAAACTAGTGGGTCAACAGAGCCCTCTGGAGGAGAAAGAGACAATCATAAGTGATGTCCTTTTAAAAGAGAGGAACAGGAAGCAGAACACATCAAGCAGGAAGTGAACTCTGTACTGTACCAGCTCTCTGTTCAATACAAGCTGTACCAGATCCTGAGAAGAGACAGTGCAGTTAAACAACACAAACACACATGAGCTCATGTCAACAAACACACACTGTGAGTAACTGCTGGACAATAATGAGACGGGTTTAAACTCACCTCCAGCATCTGTACAACACCTTCATGTTCTCTCTTCGCAAACAACTGAGCCTGTGGAACCATAAAACACTCTTAGAACAACATATAACTGCAATCCAGAACTATTCAATTTTGGTTAAAATAAACAAAAAACAGTTTATGTTTAAAACAGAGATGGCGCTAGAGAGACAGAGTTATGGACTACAGCTTTAAAAATATACTGTATAGTAACGTGACAGAGCTGTTGATGCTATAAAAACAGGTAAAATATTATCTGAAAACTCAGGTTTCATGTCATCCCTGTCAGCAGGGATTCCAAATCAATTCATTTAGTTTAATTCAATTTCTGAGTATTAAAGCATTAGCGCTATGAAACAGAAGAGTGACACATGTGATGCCAATGAATTTCATTACTGCCCAACACACCTGCAGTACACATTTCTCCCAGAACATTAACGCAACGTAATCTCTGTTACAATAAAACATTGTTTAAACTCGTTTAATGCAGGAATTGGCTTGTTAAAGTCTGTGTGAACCAGACGCTGCAACCGACTTAATATTGTGACATAATTCAGAGTCAAGCTGAAATGGGGGCATGGCTTGTTTTTTACACTAGCAACTGATTGGATCCAGCAGATAGGAAGCAAAAACAGGAAACTCATTTCACTATGAGAAAAATTATGTCAGTGACCGACCCGCTGGAGTCTCTTGATCTCGTCCTGTTTGAACTTGAGGATGGCCAGTGCCTGTTCATGCTCCAACTCCAGCTGCTGCCTGCGCTCGGCGACCTCTCGCATGTGCTGCGCTCGCATGCAAACACACACACACACACCATCCACACAAAATACCATCCATTTACCAACCCTATTTCATTCCCCAAGAACACTTTTACAACAACATGTTGGATCTTCACTGGTTCTAGATCTGCTTACCTTCAGGACCTGCTCTAGGTTCTCCAGCTTTGCACGCAGTCGCTGGTTCTCCTCCAGAACTGAACTGTGCTGAGTGCTCAACACACAGAGCTGCTCCTTCAGCTCCTCATTTTCAGCACGAGACTACAACACACAACAGATATACAACATATCAACAACGTTTACATCAAATATCCAGAGTTTAGCAGCGAGTTGATGTTGCTTCAGACGTCAAACACCGGTGACTCACTCATCCTGCGCTTCAGAAATCAACAATCAATGAAGAATTACTGTAAACATTTGACAAACTGTAAGAAAAACCTCTCAGTATATAATCTCTCAATATACAATTTTAGAGAGAAAAATCACTGATGATGAATTTGCATAAAAGCAGCACAAAAGCTTCTGAACACAAACAGGCAGTATGTGATCAGATCAAACACACACCTGCTCAGTCAACTGAGCTCTTCCCCTGAGGAGTTCTGTCTCCTCCACTAACTGCTCATTTCTGCCTCGCTGCTCCTCCAGCTGTTTCTCCTGTCACACACACCACACACAGCACACACCACATACACACCACACACACACCACACACATACACACCACACACACAGCACACACACACCACACACATACACACCACACACACACACACCACACACATACACACCACACACACACAGCACACACACCAAAGACAACATGTTTTTAACATTGCAATACAACAATTGCATTCCAAGTTTAAATGTTTTTCTTACTTAATGGAACCTCAGATTGTTAGCTGGGTGTACAGTAGTCACACACTGTAAACATATTTGAATATAAAACACACTCACCAAATCAAGACATTGTTTTCGTCTCTTCTTCACTTCATGCTCATAATCTTCACATTCTTTCCTTTTCCTGCTGAGTTCACGGTTCTGGGGAAACATCAACAGACACACAGAAGCTCAGAGCCTCGCAGAATCCTGTGTGTGTTAAAAATACTGCAATGGTGCATTGATGGTGTTTGTTCACAACATGGATTATTTGAAACGTCTGAGCAAGAATTCACTGAGTAAATACTGTGTGTTTGTGTGTTGGTGTTGTGTCACTAAGTTTTCATTGCAGAGATGAATTCAGAGTGAATGTATGCTAATGAACCTGCATACTAATGAGATGAAGATGTGTCTGACAGACTTTACCAGCAACTGTAGATGATCTTCTGCTGTCTGCTCTTCCTGGTGGGTGGGGTTTGTGCCCCGTTCAGCCCTTATTTGTGTTTCTGACTCCTCCCCCTTACAAGGAGTCTCCTCCCCCTTAACAGCGGCCTCATCTACAACAGTGGGTGGGGTTTCAAATGCAACCTGCAGGGGTAAAAACACAAAACATTGCCAAACTGCAACCAAATATATATATATATATACATCTGTATGGTTTTATATATATTTTATACACACACACTGTTATGCTGTTTGAAACATCAGTCATTTAATCTGGACTCAGAAGTCAAGGGTCAAGTGTTAGTGGCTAATTTTAGTGGCCGTACCTGCTTACACTCAACACCACAACCTGCTAACAAGATCAGTGCCATGTGTTAGCATTCAGACTCATTAGCATTAAATACTCTCACTTACTGCTAACTGACAAATGGCTTCACATGTCATATGTTATAATCTCCTATAATAATCTCCTGATGAGGGACAATTATCCTCTGTTTTAAACACAGTCATACACACAATCACATCTGTGATCACAATAATAACATGCAGTGTAAGAACCAATAAACAGCCTTTGAAAGCAATTTTTAAACTGAGTTAAACAAAAAAAATGATAAAAATGTATCAAAAGTCAGTTTGTATAAAAGTGTCAGTCTGTATGTTATTAGGCTTGTGCTGTAGTGTTAACCAAAGACATTTAATCATGCACTGACAGGCCTGTGAACATTTGTTTTAAATTAAAAAACACCATATCATAATTTATTATTTACTGTTCATAAAATATAATAGGTTTGTGAGGATGTAAATATGACATAAAACACTACAAACCTGGAGATAATTTAGACAATGTCCCAATATTAATATTTATCTGACAGCTATGTTTACATTCAGCTGTGATCAAATATTAAAGTAATACACTAATCACCAATGATGTTGAGAAAATGTCTGTCTGTGACGTGAAATCATCTGCAGTGAAACTGTGTGAAATCATCTGACAATGAAATGAATTCAGATGAAGTGAACTGATGGCAAATATCCAGCTGACAGTTTAAACACCTGCAGCCTGACAGACTGCAGCCATCATCATCATCATCATTACTGCAGTATCTCACTCTCACTTGCCTTTCATGCATCTGCTAAAAGTGTCACTCCTAGATTCTATACTCAAATCCAACAGGAATAAACATAAGAGACACATAATAACAAAGTATTTAAAAACTACAGAAAAAACACTTAATAAAACACAGCAAATATATTCAAACGCTGGTGGAATGCTGATTAAAGCTACAGAAATGTGTTCTGCACTCATCATCTGGTTTCATGGTCATATTTTTTGACAGTTTTACCATGTGCTAAAGAATAACAATATTCATGTACACTCACAATAACATCCAAACATCACAGAACAGCACACCACTGCCACCACATATCCAAACACAGTAACAGTAACATTCTCAGAACGTTGGCTAACAGTAACAAAGACTAGCAATTACTGTATCTAACAGTGCTAACGCATGAAAAAGCTAAAGTACAAGCAAAGTAGAGCACAAGTAGAGTCCCAGTAACCTGAACAACAGTTTATCCTGACCCAGCTAACAATTTTAGGTTGTAAGAACATTTCCATGACGTTTAAGTAACGTCAAGTAACAAAGTTAGAAATGTTATTTTAAATAATGATAACATCCAGTTTTTTTAGATGTAGCATTGCCTTATTATTGACACTTAATATTGTTTTAATATTTTATGCTTTTAAAACATTCCACTAAATATTTAAATCATTTTTTTGATATACAATATTATTTTGATATACAATATTGTAACATACTAATGTGTCTAACTTCCAGACATTTTAGAGAATGTCAGTAAACGTTCTGAGAATGTTTCCTGTTAGCTGTGAAGCTACATGAATGTTTGCTAAGGTCTCATGTGAAAGGCCTGTTGCTGGCTAATGCTAACATTCATTCAACATCCCTCACTACAGTTTAATAAGAGGATAAAATAAACAGATTTTCATCTAAAACAACGGCTGAGTTGAAGCTTTATTTAATAAGACAACTGAAGGTGTTTCTATCCCTGACACGACCTCCGTCTGCTATAAGTACATTGCTGTAATCCTCACGACTCTTGAAACAGGTAACTGGATCATTTCTTTAAAAAGCACCTTAATGGATTGGCCTGCATGCCTCTGCTCTTCTGCAGCATGTGCATGGAATGCGCTGAAAGTAGCAGCTTCATCTGTCGCTACACAAATCTCACCTTCGCTACTGCAACCTGCTGTCAGCGCCGGGACACCATGTTCAAACTCCCAACAGCTGGCTGCGCCAAAAGTCGCTTGCTACCTTTGACATGCATTACGCTCAGTAATGCATCTCTTCAGCTTTAACCTACTGCAGATTTTGCATGTAGACAAACACAAAATTTAAAACAAGAAGCTACACAAGGGAAAGCTACATGATCTGTATCTCAAATCCACTGAGTTTAAGGAAGTTGTAAGGCTCAGAATCGTGGATAAGCGCTATAATCTGTCAGGCAGTGACGCTGCGCATGCAGGGTTTGTCGCATTTAACACAGGCATGTTACGTCATTACACTATTCCTACAAGTGCTACACAGAATGCATTTCTCTGACAGGTGAAAGCATGTATATGCATTTCTGAATGTACTAAACTAAAATCTGAGGCAAACACAGACATAGTCGCATGACCTACCCCTCTGCTGCTAACCCTGGACACAGAGCAGGGATGGATGGCTTTGGGCTCAAGTCGGACCTGCCATCCAAAACCCGTTCAATGCTACCACGGCAACAGCCAGAGGATTATGGGACCGTACCATTCTGCGGTCAAAGGGGATTAGAGTGCACACAACATGGCGGCGTTCTGCAAGCGTGTATGTGTGACAGATTACCAGCACAGGTCTTCTTATCTGGGCTTACACGGACTTCAAATGGTCAGTACACTGAGTGTGTTTAACAGAATCTGTTAACATGCTAGAGGCATCCACACATACCGGTATTGTCAGTGACTGTGACACTAATGCAGTGATTTACAGTGATATTCTGTTAATATCACATTTATGATAATATGGTGAATAATTCAGCATTACTTTGTGACTGAGCCTCCAGCGCTGCAGGTGGAGCTGTCGCACACGTTTAACACTCTCTCTCTCTCTCTGTCACTCTACACTTAACTAATGACATTACTGCTTTTCATTTGAACAGATTCTCAGACAATATTGTTACTGTCAAGTCTTTAGGCCATGACAACTGTGTAGTGAACAAAATTAAATAATGCAAAAATAATTCTGTAGTCAGACTCCTTATCTTTACAAACCAACAACAGGTACTGTCTCTGTGAATCTGTCAAAACATTCCACCAATCAGAGATAAAATCACAGATAAAACAAGTACCAATGGTTACATAAGATCATTTTCACAGTTCAGTTTAAATATGTTAGTGAAATACTTTGGAAACTAGTAATATTAATACATGTATTCTAATGTGATAATAAAATATAAATATTTTGATAAAATGATGAAATGCTGCTTTTAACTGTCCATGTCCAGCTTTAGATTATACATATGATAAAATCCCTCATCCTCAAACGCTTCATTACTAATGCAGCTGCTCTCTCACACACACACACACTCACACACACTCACACATGCACGCACGCTCACTCACTCAGTCACTCACACTCACACACACTAACAGTTGGATTCAGTATATGGGGTATTTGGCTCATTAGCCAGTATTACAGATTATACTGCAGCCCATTACATAAGACTAAAAACATATCAGAAACATTTAAAAACATTTAATCTAGTGTAAACACACAATAAGCCCTGAGAGATTGCAGTGGAACAAACATGCACAAACATAACACACATGCCTTATAACTTATACATCCACAAACACACCATAATGTACACACACAGAAGTGATAACACACAGAGACATCACACACACACATCATAATGTACACACACAGAAATGATAACACACAGAGACATCA